>OZ024855.1:57026434-57033934 GCA_964017155.1 Oasisia sp. SBJ-2009 | reverse complement strand
ATGTCTGCCTCCGTTTTCTTGTGCCGTTATTCACACTTCTAAAGTTATACTGACTGTAGGGTGGACTATCTACAGTCGTAGAGTAAACAACTAGTCAGGGATTATTCTGACCTGCAGCGCCTGTAATGTCTCAGTCGTAACGTTTGCCCTTCGGATGACCTGGTCAGAAGTGCGACTCGTACTGAAGATGACAGTGTGGTAACTCGATATGTTTATTGGCTAGTCGCGTACACATGCGCGGTAGTATTCACGATACACGTGCGCTGAATATTACACTAGTATTCTAAGTGGGGACGTATGAGTGAAAAGTACGCTTGTTGCTGTAGCATCTGTGGGTTTCCTCTAAGTCAGGTTTCGTCGGATTTAACCCATCATTCTGTTTGTTCGGGAGGTGATGCTGTGGATGTGGTTCTTTCATGTGTTAGAGATGGTGGTGCCTCAGTATGGACGTTGTGTGACCATGTGAAGTGTATACCAGCTAGATGGTAGTCAGCATTGATTATGTTGCGACGGAGGGCAATCCGCATGGTGTGGTATTTCTCTATGGTGAATTCTGTCTGACCATTTTTTTGGGTAATTTCTCGAGGTCTTCTCGAGTTCTACAGAGGAGACAGTCATGTGCATAAAGACGGAGTTTAGACCTTATTCCTTTTGGTGTTCTACCAAAAGGAATAATGATATATGAATATATATATATATATATATATATATATATATATATATATATACATATACATATACATATACATATATATATATATATATATATATATATATATATATATATATATATATAGATATATATATATATATATATATATATATATATATATATATATATATATATATATATATATATATATATATATATATATATATATATATATATATATATATATATATATATATAGCAACGGGCCGAGAACTGTTCCTGAAGTGAATAAGAAGATTTTTCGTCCATCGCCACTTATAATGACCACGAAAAGAGGTCGGATATTACCACCGATCTATATACATTAACAGGAAGTGCATACGATTAATTGACCTGCCTACATGGGTAGGAAGCTGGCACTGGTAGTTGTTCTGCATTAGGAGAACCATCATCAGGTCGAGTTATTGGTGCTAAAACTTGTATTTGACGTGAAGTACAGACGCCATATTGGTTTCGTTATTGGAAAGCAAGATGGCTGACAATGGCATCACGTAATCAAGTGCACGTCCTATTCATGCATATAGATCGGTAGATGTTACATTTTTTTTCTAACGTATAATATTGTCACTGCCGGCAAAACGTAGGAAAAACAGAATTATAATATTGTTTGCAAATAACAACATCAACAATAACTTTCTCAGAGGAGAATATATGACTGGAACAAATTAAGTGACGATTTTAGTCATGGTATCAGTGCATGTTTCAAAAATAAAATAATAATAATAATTGTAAAACGTCTATAACGCCTATATCCTTAAAAAATTCAAGCTCAGAGGCGCAACAAACAAAATCATTTGGCTAGTCGTAATTGACAATTATCTGATGAAGGCACGTTTTTTAGCAGATGGAAACTAGTCGGACTCTAGAGAAGCCAAAAGCTTCCTTGTCCGCACGCCATCTGGAGCTTGTAGCTATAGACGGCAGTCTTGTTGACTTTTTTAGAACTTCTTAAATATGTCTTGGCACTGAAAATAAACCAATACAAACTTGAAATTTTTCTGTTGCTGCACCAACTTGCTGGAATATAATTATCATCACGTCCCGCTCAGCTTATTGACTTGTAAAACTTCAGGTCTCATACAGGAAACGTCGCTACGGTAGAAGGGCTTACTGGTTACGACAGAAACAGACATACACAGGGCTGTAGCCAGTGTAGGCCTAGCGTGTGTTTACTTTTTTGTGCTGTTTCGTAACGCGTTGTCATGTGTGAGAATCGATCTAACACACCGTTACCTAGATATTCACGTCGAATTCAGCATACATAATTTCCTATCGTCCAATAAGAAAACATTTCACATAAAACATTTTACTTTTTAATAAATTTATTGCGACATCACTCCCGATCGTCTAGATACACATTTGTAAGTCATAACTTTTGTTTGTAATCCATAAAAAAAATATTTCTTCAAATTTGCATGTGCGGGATCTGATACATCCCGTGGAGGAGTCACCATGTACAACAAAACCGACAGCTTACAGCTCTTCCGAAACGCACATTGGACGAAGTTGCTCATATTTCGACACAGCGATCCGTATCAAGATTCGGACCACAGTTCCTTCTATTGTTGGTCCGGCACTCACACCGCCTGACCACCAGTTCACACCTTTAGCAGGCAATGTTAATAAAGTTTTGCCTAATTAGAATATAAATGGACAATTAGAATAATTATTGTCGATATCACGTACTTTTAGAGTGCACAGACGTGCACAAACGGGTGTTCACTGGCTTCTTCGATTATTTATTAAAGGTATTCCATGAATCTGTATTATTAGCTGACACCCACATGCACGCATACGCACATAAAAAACTCATAATATATATATATATATATATATATATATATATATATATATATATATATATATAACTCATCTATATACGCACACACACACAACACAACAGACGCACGCACGCACGCACGCACGCACGCACGCACGCTCACACACGCACGCTCACACACACACACACACACACACACACACACACACACACACACACACACAATGTATGCATTTGTGCATGCATGTTTATTATGTATGTATGTATGTATGTATGTATGTATGTATGTATGTATGTATGTATGTATTTATGTATATATGTATGTATGTATGTATGTATGTATGTATGTATGTATGTATGTATGTATGTATGTATGTATGTATGTATGCATGTACGTATGTACGTATATATGTATGTATGTGTGCATAAGAACTACAACACTGAACTTTAAGAAACAGAAAATAACCGAACAAATTAATTCAGTTGATGACACATTCCTCGCTTTGCGCCACACAGCGCTTCGGGCCATACGAGTTCAATTAACGCGTCCACGTTCCAGCACGCTTTCACCGCTGACCATTATAACTAATTTGCATTACGCTGGACGACACGCGACTGGTCAAGAATTAGTTTCACCGGTCAAGCTCTGGACACGGCTTTTACGACCTGACGATGAATACTAAGGGGGCTTGAGATGTCTACATAAGACGAGGACATGACCGCCACGCCGTCGCTACTTCTCCAAGACGCTAGGACAGGTCAGAAAGGAGTTGCACCAGACTGAAGGTATAGCCACCGTATCGCCTTCGTCGGCGGCCTCCCGTCCAGTGATGAGGTCGATTGGGTTCAGCTGTATGTTCCTGCTGCTGCTGTCTGGTCCTCGTCCCGGGAAGAGTCAGCTGCAGCAACATCCGCTTGGAGGAGCCAAAGTCCAGACGTTTCGTTATCCTTCAGGTGGGTTATCGTTGTTATCTCATCCGCGGGAGACAGAGACGTCGAGGAGAGTGACCAATGATTCTGATATCATTACAAAGCGGTTGGGTCCGTACTTTTAATACATCGATAAACTGTATTGTTCTATATAAGGTCTCACCGTCGAAAAAACGGGCTGTTATACATAATTTTGTTATCATAATGGTTGACACGTAAATTTATTCAGATGTGCTATTGAATAAACGTTTAATCGTTAAATAAAAAGAAAACAAAAGCCAACACTGTGGTGATATTTGTCTAATAAAGGTAATAAAAAGTAACAACTTTCAACAACAACAGACTTGCCACATTTTTGGGATGACAATCCGTATTTTTTGACCTAACATTTGGTAAGAATCCGTATCAATCCGTTTCATTAATCAGATCTTCCAGTTAACTGGCCTAAGTTATTAAGGCCTTTTCAAAAAGCTTTTTCCACGGTATTTTCTACTATTGGGGCCAGTTAACGGGAAGATTACCGAAGTTTTACTTCACTTATATATAGCACGTTTAAATTGCGCACCGCAAAACAGACAGTGCCATCAACTAATGACAATTTATGTCATCAGTTCGCGCGTATATCGAAAATTCACTGGCAAGCGTCAACATTTTGAAATCAGAAATGCAGGCGATTTCATTTAACTCGGCGTCGAGCTCCAATTCCTGTACTGCTTTTTATAATCGTCACGCGCCTGCCACGCGCCCCGTTCCCACCCGTTGAGCCACCTGCTGCAGTTTTCAGAACTATCATTTACCAGCACGCCATCTATTACGCGCTACAATAAACTAATATGTGCCTGTGGTTTAGTTAACTTAACTTAGTCACTAACAGCAAACAATGATTCCATTATGCAGTATAGTTTTGTGACGCATGCAAGGCATAATGCGGGTAAAAAATTATTTCTCCTTAAATTTAATTAAAATCCGTATCAAAACCGAGTACGGCCGTATCACTTAAAAAACCGCCAAAATCCGTATCGGATACGGGTAATCCGTATCATGTGGCATGTCTGTCAACAATCATATTTGTAACGTCGGCGGTTTACCAGAAAATAAAATTATAACACATAGCCACCCAAAGTCTATGGGCTACGTCATTTTATAAACAGAATGTAGTAGAAGTGCCAACTTGGTCGGCGTGAACTGTGCATACTAGTTATTTACAATGATAAGCATTTAGAGCGGCTGATTCTAAAGGACGAGGGTTCATGCGTTCTTTGCTAGCTGTTTGATTTCAGGCCAGTTTCGTTCATTCATCGTAGCTCCAGTTCTTTCAAGGCACTATTGGAAATATGTCTCAGCCCGATGTTACAGGGCCTACTATGTTGACGATGTATGAACTATAATTATGCGCAGCTGAAAGAGTAACGTTGCTTGATACGCATTTTTGGAAGGGTGAAATGTCAACTACGACTGAGAGTTGCGAAAGTCAAAGTCCACATCGTTATTAACTTTGTTCGTCCTTTAGGTTACGGAGGCGATCATGATGGACGCTATGAATCCGATATACCCGAGCAACAACGCAACGAATACGGACAATCGCCGTCTGCTTATCCCCACCTACCGAACACGTACGGACCATCCCGAACAAACCCAAGCCCAGGTGAAAGATTCGCTGAAAGACCCCAGTCGATACAGAAGAGCGGGTATGATCTGCCGCACGGCTACCATAGCTACCAACCCTACCAGCCACAGTTAGGTTACCCTAGTTACGCGGACAACCACGGTTACGATGATCGTCACTCTGGGTACGGCGAACATCACTCCGGTTACCATGGCGACTCTGGTAACCATGATAACTACGAACATCACGTCAACCCCTACGACACACACACGCGGGTAGAACGGGTTGTGGAGAAAGTACCCGTGCGGGTACCGGTGTACGTCAATGTGCACGCGAAACCACACCGACAGCAGCACCACCACCACCACTACAACCACAATCACGCGCGGCCCAAGCACCACAAGAAACATGGTAAGCGAACACAGTATAAGGATCGCCGTCCTGTCAAATTGGTATATTCAGTTGAAACAAGTCACGACTTCTCCGCTACAGTCGGCGACCATCTTGATCTGATTGAAAGTGTTGTCGTTTTGATTGGGGGACGGGGTATCATTGGCATAAGGAAAGAAAAAAGAGTTATAATTGTGCCATTTAGTGGGGTTATGTAGGGGCTGTGGGTGGGGAGGGAAGGGAACTGGAGAGGGATTTGTGAAATTTTAAAGGAGGCGCTGGAACCTTCCTCAATGTAGATCTACTTCGCATTAAATGTTTATCATAACAATAGGTCTGTTTTATTCAAAATAATAACACATTTAAGTGGAATTCCATATAATTTAGAGTACCATAGCTACAATGTTCGTGTGAATTTAATAGATGGGGTAGAACTGTAGATATGTGACGTATGTTCGTGTGAATGTAATATATGGGGTAGAACTGTAGATATGTGACGTATGTTCGTGTGAATGTAATGTATGGAGTAGAACTGTAGATATGTGACGTATGTTCGTGTGAATGTAATATATGGGGTAGAACTGTAGATATGTGACACATGCTCGTGTGAATGTAATAGAGGTGTCTAACTGTAGATAAGACGGCTCCTGTTCGTTGTAGGTTCGACGCTGACCAAGTACCACGGCTTCTACGTGGAGGGCGGGTCTCAGATCTACGGCCACTTCGACAGTCTGTACGCGTGCATGACGGCTTGTGACAACTCACCCACGTGCTTCGCCGGCGACTACAACCCGTGGCTGAAGAAGTGCTACGTGCACTCGAACACGACCGCCTGCGACACGCTGCAGACGAACAAGAAGATTATTCACTTCAAGAAGGTTCCATGTGGTGAGTTAGCTATCTATGGTTGAGAGAGAGAGAGAGAGCGCGCGCGTGCGTGCGTGCGTGTGTGCGTGTGTGCGTGTGTGCGTGTGTGCGTGTGTGCGTGTGTGCGTGTGTGCGTGTGTGCGTGTGTGCGTGTGTGCGTGTGTGCGTGTGTGCGTGTGTGCGTGTGTGCGTGTGTGCGTGTGTGCGTGTGTGCGCGTGTGCGCGTGTGCGCGTGTGCGCGTGTGCGCGTGTGCGCGTGTGCGCGTGTGCGCGTGTGCGCGTGTGCGCGTGTGCGCGTGTGCGCGTGTGCGCGTGTGCGCGTGTGCGTGTGTGCGTGTGTGCGCGTGTGCGCGTGTGCGCGTGTGCGCGTGTGCGCGTGTGCGCGTGTGCGCGTGTGCGCGTGTGTGCGTGTGTGCGTGTGTGCGAGCGTGTGCGTGTGTGCGTGTATGCGTGCTTTTCCCTTTGTTGCTGTTATTAATATTGTTTGTTGTATATTGTTGTAGCTATTATTATTGTTAATGCGTCTGTCTGTCTGTCTGTCTGTGGGCGTGCGGGCGCGCATGCGTGCGAGTGGATTTTTTATTAGTAGTATTATTCATTGCTGTATATATATTTTTTTATTACACTATTATTATTTTATTATCGATGTTGTTGTGTAGATACCCCTGAGACAACAAATGGACGGATCACTCTCGGAGCTCAACTGTTCGGGGGCGTCGAGACGAAGGTCTATGGACTGCAGGTATGTAAGACTCGCTGCGATTGGCTGCTAGATTGTTACACGGCAACCTACTGGCTGCAACTACGTCGTCCGGTTTAGAAACCGCCATTAGCGAGGAACTGGGAGGTGTGAAAATGGTTCTACATGCCGGCGGGATATGGCTATACATGTAAGGTGATTTACGGGCGATGGAACATGTCTTTATCCAAACACAGGTTGGAAGTGTTGATATATACTGACAGGATTTGGGAGATTGAGATAATTTCCACACACACCCTCACTGGTAGAGAATAAATAAATTCCAAAGAGCTGGAAACACCGAAGATTTAATTTTTAGATATCTGTGATATAAAAAGTAGTTCACTTGATTTGATTAAACATACTGAAACGGGAGCCGCTCGTAAATAACTACAATAGAATAATTTAATAATACAAATTTAATTTAGTACTGTCCAATTCCACGTCTCTCTATCGCTATTTCTCCCCCACTCTCT
>OZ024855.1:57003934-57023934 GCA_964017155.1 Oasisia sp. SBJ-2009 | reverse complement strand
GACTTAGTTGCCTAACATTTATATACACATTTCCACATATAATTATATCCTTCTTCAAAATCAACACCATTTAAAAAATGTACACCCATCTCATCGCAACTATTCATAACAATGCTGGAAGACTGCGATTATGTTTATATAATATATGGAATGGCCTTCCTTAAAAAATTAGCTCGGTATTAAATTTATTATTTACTAGTTTTGTGCATGTTCTAGAATTTTATTGCAATGCAACCGGAATTACAGTTCCACATTGTAGCTATTTGCGTGCTGTTTACAATGTGTTACGATAACAATATGACAACATTTACAACTAATGGATTTCACGACTGTGCTAATCAGTATCAGTTTACATGTATGCTAAATATTATAATCTGGATGACCGTACGCATAAGTAGAACCATGACTACCTGCTCATAATATTAGCCCGTGTCGTATTCACTGACAGATCGCAATGCCCGGACGCTGATGATAAATCGAGTCCAATTATCTCATTGCCATTCTAGAACCAGTAATGTGGGTAATAACCAATCGTAAAAGACGCTACTTGTCATGGTCGGGACAATGAAGTAATCGTCAGAAAACACCCCATGTAAGTGAGCGGCCTGATGATGTCATTTTGATTCCCTGGAGTCGCCTTTAGTGTGGGCCCCGACGTTACACATATTTCCCGCAGTTTACTGGCGCCACTGGTGCAGCCATAAATAGGACAAAGAACAGCTTATTCAGCGTGTGGTATATACTAAGGCTAGTGTACTAGAAAATAAGTCCCCGGAGTGCACTAGAAAACAACAACAGCAACACAGAGATCCTTGAAAAAAGAATAGGTATAGAGACCTGCCTATTAGTGAGTAGTCATAGGACTACATCTGATATATTTTGGCCACATCAAAATATATGATTTCTGAGAGAAAACAATCTTAGGATAAACAGTAGACGGAGAGAGGAAGGCCAAGGAGAAGATGGGAGGAGGACATCAGCGACTGGCTGGGGGGAGACACTGTGGGAGCAGGAAGAAGTATTGGAGACAGAACAGAACATCGGGGACTCATCCGGGCTCATCCGCATGTCTAGCAGAAACATGCTGACCCGAAGAAATGTAGTAAATCACCACGTCTGGCACCCGAGGACGTCGTAAAGAGACAACCTATGTTGACATCTTCTTATGAAGTCGGTCCAAATTTTCCCCAAAAACCTCCCTTGTGGTATAACCCGCATACCTTGTAAAAGGATTTGCGAGAACAGTTTGGCGCCTCGGTGTGACTTCGTTGATGTACGTATTGATATATGCTCCTCTATGTCCGCGGCTTCCGTTCTTTTTGCGTGCACACGTAGAGCGTCCTACGCACATCACACGTTAAAATCGTTCCTTCAACAGTTTGGTGCATTGTTTACTACAGCTGATGTGATTTACGGTCAATGTCCGTCTGTCGGAAATGCCATTGACCAACGAGGCAAAATGCAGCTGATAGACACTGAATATTTACTACCACCATTATGGGTTTTTACACGGCTCTGGGTTGTCAATGACGTAGCCAGGTAAAGCACTAAATTGTATAAAGGTAACACACTTAACGACGGGTATGATTTATTCTCCCGATGCGATCTTTTCTTGCTGCGTTGTTCGTTTACTGGAGTGACATGACTTTTATGCAGTTTCCGACAGACATTAGTTGGTTAGTGATACTTTCGTTATAAGCTAACGATCAGTTCTACCTGTGATGGGTCTAATGTTTTAAACGATTACGTCTGTTTGTAGTTGGATGTTACATTAAATGTATTTTAAATGTCCTGTGAATGGTGCACTGAGTAATACGTTGCTTTTAGATATGTTAGCTTTCTAAACTGGCAGCTCCAAAGAGAATAATGGACCAGTTAGGCAGCATGCATATCCTATATGTGACATGAACTTTGATTTGTGTCGATATTTTCACAGTATAGTTACATACTACTTATGTTTTCTAGGTCCACCGCCATGAGGAGCCACACGTATCTTCGACAAAAATCGTTTCTCCGGTACTTTAAACGAGGACATTCCTTTGTTTTGGTCAAACATTGCCACTGGTTTTGACAGAGGATCGTCTCATTTGTCGGAATCTTCTTCAGACCATCTCGGACGCACGAAGGAAAGCATATACCCTGCTAACATGGACATTTTATACTGTGGCAATCAGTTAACGCATAGGTACTACAAACGTTTGGTACAACATGTACGGTGTAATGCAAACATTAAATGCGATTGTATTTACCAATAACGCAGTTGATATTTTATGCCAGTAACATTCAACACACCATGACGACCATATGTTACGAAAGGGAAATGTACAATAATAGTATTTATAATAATCGCAATATTAGCTTGGGAAGATCAATGTGTTTGACCACGAACTCTTGCATTTCTGCATGTTAGTGTAAAGACTGACTACACAATAAATACTGACGTTATGAATATAAACCGAGTGAGAGTTCAGTCATGTGATGTCCTTAACCTTTATTAAAGTGAAATTAAATTGTTCTTTGTTTAAAGATATCTCGTCCATGGCTGTTTTTATGTTTATACATTCTTATGTTCTAATAGCTATAACAAATATGTTTTGCCCACCACTTTGTGTTTTATAAACCGGGTTCAAAGTTCAAAAATACATGATTTGCTGCGAGAAGTAAAGAAATCGTACAGGTTAAAAACAGCTATACATGTGATAACAAAGGACGTCGGTTGGTTTAATCGTAAAACCCTTTTATATTCAACAAACCGCCTGTTAATATAAGTTGAAAGACTTTTGTTATACGAGTTTTGTCGAGAGGAGTATTTTCGGCTAATGGTGTTTATGAAATGTCAGTTGCGTTTTCTAAACATGACACGGTCAACACACCGGCCGTAAACAATATCTTGACCATGTTTACCGACACTGGCCAGGGGCTGAAACGTTTGAACAACTATTGTCCAAACAAACGAACGTACAATTCACATAATATATGACCATGAATTTTAATGAGCATAGAGCCTCTATCTACTCAATGTACATTTTCGATTTTATTTCTGATTTACTTTCATTAACATACATTCCTGCACAAATCCAACTAAACAGTGCGATACAATATATGGCAAGCGTTAGATCGATCAACCAATCATCTGTATGCGTGCTGGGAATACAAATTACAACCAATGGAAGAATTTTAACGCCACATTAGTCGGTCCTCATTAATATTCATGAAGTAATTACGTGCACATTCGTACGTGCTCCGTCGGCGAATTGGACGACCTACCAACTAAAAAAACCTAAAAATAAACCTGATAAATGATTAAACAAATTTAATCTCACGGTGTAGTTATTTGAAACGTATCCGCACGTGAATTGGTTAAGAGTTCCCCAAACTCGGTGGGATACCCAATTCCGCATATCGTACCCTGCCGTACCTATTTTTTTAATCGACATAATGCCTACCATATAATATGGCACTTGATCTTGTTTTCACGCGGAAATATCTCTTGATGAGGTTAACCGGAAAACCAATCGAAAATTTACATTGAATGATTCAACTGCAGTTTGAGCGTAATATGGCGGCGCCCTGTGGCCATAGGTAATAAAAAATATTAAAACC
Organism: Oasisia sp. SBJ-2009; assembly: GCA_964017155.1. Lineage (NCBI taxonomy): Eukaryota > Metazoa > Annelida > Polychaeta > Sabellida > Siboglinidae > Oasisia > Oasisia sp. SBJ-2009. The sequence continues at coordinate 57,020,331 of OZ024855.1, read as the reverse complement.
ATATCGTGGCTCCGTGCACTTTAAATCACATATCCTCTAAAGTCTAAATGGTATGTTCTTATGTTTGGGCAGTTGTAGTTCAAGCGTTTCAGCCCACCTTCAATAGTGGTCACATGTGATAGTCTGACAATACTGGGCGTGGCTAATGTGTATTACTGTACAGAAATGCACACCTTTGGCCAAAGTTCTAAACATGACACACTAGGTGTAATCTGCGCAACTTTTCATTCAAGTTTCCAGGGACCAGAAGACCATTTCATTGTTAAGGGCCTGATTTTGCACTTTAAAACCAATTTTGATCATTAACAGTGATCTTGAATACCTAAAGGTGCCAACATCATGACGCGCCAGCAGGACATTGTCACCTGTGTGTCCCAGAAATAGTCTCCCCAGTAACACGGCAATGAGGATTTGCGTTTCGAAAATAACCATTTAAAATTTACAACAGGTTTTGTTTAAAGACGAATTTTCCTTAAGAGCTCTTTGTCTTGGTGACACGGCCCCCGGACCACTGACGTGCTGATAGCAGGAACGAGCAAAGATGCGGTTGTCTGACGTTTCGGAGTCGCTTCCTTATCAGTTTATGTAATGCAATGCATGTTGAGTAGTTGGTGTAACATATATAACTGTTAATATCAACTATGTCGACTATTTAATTGGGTTGATTTTACTATGTATAACTTCATCTAGCGTAATCGAAGTCCTTCTGTACAACTAAAATTAATTACCCAGTCTGAGTTCAATATACTTTTCGGTTAAATAAGGAACTAGGGCGTAGCCATAACAGTTTTGAACACTATGGGTATATTCTTGACACGAACTCTTACAAACTTACATTATGTGTGAGCAACAGCCGTGAGTCCTTTAGTGCATAGGTCAACCGCGCATATATAACCAGACCAGTACTTCCTACAATACAAGTGTGTGGTTGATATGCTACGGTCACTGATACTCGTACTAAAGCCTGATTTATACCGCTAACGTAACAGCCACACTATTTTAAATATAGTACCTTTGTCTGAATTACTTATCTTTTTACTTCACAGTCAACGCTACCTTTTTATCTTTCACGACACTTCGAACGCTTTCACAACGTCGTTGATTATGGCTAATTATCACTATGTCATGCAGTCGTTTGAAATACGTCGACATGAGAGCGACTGTAGGGGCGACGATGACGTCAACCGGAAATGATCGATAAAAACAAAACTTTGTTTCATTGATCAGAAACCGCATAACTGGTTGATGATGGTTTTATTGTCGCAGCTGTGTATGGTTTATCTGAGTGCGATCGGCAGTTTTATTAGGCGGATCGATTATTTGCTGAGATGACATTATAATATATATTTTGTAAGAGCACATTTACATCACCGATCGTCTAGAACCAAATAGGCCTTCTGTGTGAAAAACGCCTCACATTATGATATCAAGTTCGTTCGCTTTCCCTTTGTTGTCCTTAACGATTAAGGGAAACAAAAAGGATTTGTGTGGGCATACACAATTAAAAATAGTCAATAACCATTTGCATCTACAACCAAAACTATCACATCTCTGATTTAGGCTTGATTGACTTCAACAATGGGTAATTCTATTGGAATTTTACAACTTCCGACGGCTGTCGCATCGTCCTCGACGAGTGACCAATAAGCACCTAGGGTTATTTGTCTGCGACGCTGCTGTGACGCGTCAAATGTCCCAGTTTCCTCGACATGTATATTTTATATGCCAGCACTTATTATCACTTCTCGTAATCCCTCCGATTAAAAGTTACACTTGTGGTAACAACTGTTTAAAGCCATACAGTACATTACACTGTCGTAACATGTTTAATCATTACAGCGCCAAAACTATATAAAGAGTCGCAAACTCGAGTAATGTTCTCAGTTTGGCTACTGGCGAACCGGGAAGACACGCCATTGATAACGTCAGCGTGCCTTATAAGGCTTATCCAGTACTAACATACAATATTTGATTTTATGTTCGTATAAATTATCTAATGCCAAACATATTCCCTTTGTTTCCCTTTAATCAATCACCTACCACACCGTAAACGTCAAATTGGACAATTTACCCCTTAGCAATGCATTATTTTGTTAATTTACAGATCGAGAACTAGTGGCAGGAAATAAGTACGGGGAGAAATGTGGGGAGCGGCTCTAGCGTGTGGTAGAGCGCCGGACTGTCAATCGAGGGGACGGTGATTCAATCCCATCTGTCGCCATTTCAAAACTTAGGCAATTTTGTAACCCCACATTTGCCTGTGTCTTTCGGAAGAGACACTAAAATCCGGTGGTCCCTTCAATCTGGTGTCTATGCCATGGGAAGTAAAAGATCCCACACAGGGGGTAAATGTGTAACTTGTAGTGAACTCACCGATTCTAGAGAAGGATAACTCTAAAACCCAATGACAATAATGGTGATCATTTAGTGGAAGAATAAGAATAAGGGGTCATTTAGTTTATCTAATTATTGATTCGTATTACGTGCAAACGTCGCAACCACGACGCAAAGAAAACACACTAACGTTGCAGATTTGTGCAAAATTAGACTTAGAAATGGGTGGATTTCCTAAATACAAATCACTATTATAATAGTATCATCACAGCACATAATGATATATTACTGTCACGTTAAACATGTACAAACGACAGCTGAACGGCACTTGGCACGTAGGAAGCTTACATAAATATAATGTGCATTAGGTTTGATTGCTTGGTGATTTATGACGTGACATGTGACCTAATAAACCACAATGAACTTGCCACACCAGAGGTACGTCTGATAATTGCCCCGCTTCAGACGGGCGTGTGAATTATATGCATAAATCATGCCTGGGGAAGTATTAGCCGTCGGCGAGGGGTACAGAAATCTACGATGCATTATATGGCATATTTTTCACCAAGGCAATCGGCACCCCCAGGGTACTGTTATGTAAAAAAAACGAACTGTACGAATGGCCAGTTAGCAGGCGAAAATACCAGTTTTCAAAAAAAGTACCTTACGAAGATTCAGACTTTGATGGAGCTGATAAACAATCGTAAACGTCAACCACCATTATATCACCACCATTCAATTGAATTGCTGCGGCCGAACAATTACTGCGCCATCGGTACACTTGGACCCGGGGGCTTCTACGGGCCTGACGCCATTCGTGCAGTATATTCAATACAGTCCATTAGACTGCTGGACCATTCGTGTTTAATGTGCTGTGTAATGTATTGTTGTGTAACATAATACACATCAATGCTGGAACGACGATAAACCATTACGCCAATACGCATCCGGAGAGGTCCTGTTCCGAATAACCTTATTTCAAGACAACTGGACAGCTAGTAAAAGTTCACGAAGATAACTTAACTCATTTACGTATGCATTTCAAAGCCGTTTTAGCATACATACCATAATAAGAACAACATCGTGACGAGATTTGAAGACTTGGAAGACAGATACAGTATTATCCAACAGAAGTAAGCTGCGGCGTGCGACTCATAAACCGAACCTACTTTGCCGTTTGCTCTAGCGCATGATGTGATTTATGGAAACCGCGTTTATTGCACTTTTATTACTCGAAATACTCAATTTCGTTCGGGCTCACGCAGGCCACCCACATATGAACAGCTGTTACTAATTATTGGAACCGCAAGGTACACTTCAAACATAATTTTATTTTGAATAACTGCACACCATTGTTACTTAATACGGATCTCATGTTTGGCTTAAAACAGGTGGTCACTTATCGGAACTACTAACTTACGTAACCTTTCGTACGCATAATATTATATTTCTTAATATCAGGGCATCGGATTGTCGTGTATGGCCATTCACATTTTACTTCACAAGTGCACTTGTTGTGTCAATTACACCCACTTGATCGCCAGCTGTTTGACAGTACAATGGAAACCGTATCACAACATCATAACTTGAGTTTCAGATTACTAAAACTGTTTCAATGACAAGTCCAACAGCTGTTACGGTTATGTCGTGCTGCTCAAAGAACTGGTCTGTCTATTCGTCTTCAATTGGCTGTGGGGCAACGTTGGCAAAGATATTCTGTAGAACAGCGGCAAAAATGTTTTGTACAACTTTGGCAAGATTTTTCAGTACAACATTTGCAAGAATCTTTTCTACAACGCCGGCGAGGATATCTATGCAACGTTGCCAAAAATCCTCTCTACAATGTCGGCGAGGATATCTATACATCGTTGGCAAGAATCTTCTGTATAACGTTGACAAGAATCTTCGGTACAACGTTGGCAAGAATATTCTGTACAACGTTGACAAGGATCTTCTGTACAACGTTGGCAAGAATCTCCTATCCTAAGTTGGCAAGAATCTTTTATACAACGTTGGCAAGAATCTCCTGTACAAAGTTGGCAAAAATCTTTTATACAACGTTGGCAAGAATCTCCTGTACAAAGTTGGCAAGAATCTTTTATACAACGTTGGTTAGAATCTTCTGTGAAACGTCGGCAAGAATCTTCTATACAACGGTGGCAAAACTCTTCTGTTCTGTATAACAGCAGTACGACTCTTTTGTGGATCTGAAGAGAACCCTCTTTTCGGGATACAATATTGCTATAAAAGGTGCGAATTAATTTATTTTAAATAAAGTCGGGCTTATAAACAGAACAAATCTCCCACCCACGTTGTACGCGACACGATGACGGCCACACCACGCTAGTGTTGTTGTGACACGATATACAAAATAAGATCAAAAGAACTTCGTCAATATTATTTTCCAGTGTCATTTCTTAACGAGATAGAAGGGTTCCCAGACATATAAACTACCCAGCCATGCGAATAAATGTAGGCATTGTGCCGTCTGCCACAATGATCTAGTAACGATACACACGCATTGTTGTAATAATAATAATAATAGTTTATTTCTTATATAGCGCCCCATCCAAATAATTGTTCTGGGGCGCTTTACAATGATTATTCCTAAAATAATGATACTAAAAATACATACTAATAACATAATAATAATAAATATATATATATATAAATAATAATAATACCAAAACGTTAATACAATACTACTTTGATAAAATGAGGATATACTAATAAAACAAATATGTTGCTTTAAAATACAGACTTAAATTGGCACACAACTACACACTATATTAAAAATGAATAAATAAGTAAAATAGTATAAATATGTTGTAAATAGTAAATAAAATAGTATAAATATATGCTAATTAAATGAATAAGTTAATTAAAATAAATGTATGAATCGTTGACTGATTAACTGTGATCACAGACTGTCAAAATAGTAAGCTGTAAACAGATGCGTCTTGAGTGCTACTTTGAAATGATTCACAGTCGTACATTGTCGCACAGCAATGGGTAGTTGGTTCCATGCCCTTGGAGCTGCACAAGAGAAGGATCGTTCGCCAAGTTTAGTTCGGAAAGTGGGCTGATTAAGTAGTAACTGGTCAGAAGACCGCAGACTGCGTGTCGGGCAATACTTGTACTAATGGTGGATATCAGATCTTTTGTCTCGCAAGAGAGTGTAGAGTCTCCGCGGCTGTGAGATAAAGTCATCTAACACAATGGCAAGACAAATCACATTTAATAAAAACACATTAGTTGTAATTGTCTAGTCCAACACATATAAGATCTGTTGGATTATGTATAGTGAAGGCCATTCTACAACCATGATACCTTGTACCTCCACATGTCATTACTGTTCTTATTTTACTTACATTCTTAGACCCGTTCGTGTTCAGTGGCGCATAGGTCAGAATGCATTTCTTTAGAGTGGCCTCAAATAAAACACCCCGCGCACACGCACTTGCACGCACGCACACACAAACAAACAAACAAACAAACAAACACACATACCTTACACACACGGGATTTCGGCGATAGTACGTTGTTACACACAACAAGCCTTATGCACCGATAACTCCACAATTAATCACACAAAGCATGCTATTGGCTAACGGAAAAAGGTCTCCCCGTCAAAAGGTTTCACGCTTTCATACTTGTTTTTACTGATTCCGTCTTTGGAATAAACATTTGTTTACACGCACTTATAATGCTAAAATAGAATTTACGACTTGTTTACTTTCTACTCGTCCTCAGAACTACGCCAGAAATAGCTTCGTGTACCTATTATATGTAGGTCAAACATTGCCAAGGAAATTTCGTAGTAGTGAAAGGTTTTATCTGAAGAACACACCTGCATTTTACTTACAAAACACAACATGTTTACGTTCTACATTTAGAAACAGCTGACGTTGCAGAACTGTGACATTTTCGGAGGTCATGCATTTTAGTGCATATTTCATAGCATTCATATATATACACACACACACACACACACACACACATATATATATATATATATATATATATATATATATATATATATATATATATATATATATATATATATAATGCATCCACACGCCCGCATGCACACACATGCAGACACGCATGAATGCATGCACGCCACGCACGTACGCACACACCCAACCAAGCACATTGACACGCAAGCGTACAATGAATAACACAGTTTCTCTTAAATTTATTATTTTATTTATTTATTATTTTAATTCTTCCTATGTACCTCCATGTTCTCGTTGAATAGGTATTTGTATTTTATGCAAATGTAAAATATCCGCCTTGAACTAGAACTGTAGTAGATGTATAAATATATCAGTTATATCAGTTGTGTGTAGGAAATTATAGTAAATATAATAAATATAATAAATAGATATAAAGAAATTATAACATCCCAACTGCGATAAAACTGCAACGATAAAACGTCTGCTAAAATAACTACAATTTTGTTATGAAATATGCACATAAAAACTAAACTAGATTATCAGTAGCACGCAAATTATGTTATATATAATGTATCATATATATATATATATATATATATATATATATATATATATATATATATATATATATATATGATACATTATATAATTATTCAAATTATATGCACATATATATTTATGTATAATACATTATATATATATATATATATATATATATATTTATGTATAATACATTATATATATATATATATATATATATATATATATATATATATATATATATATATATATATATGTTAACATTCATATTTGTATCCGCATCCGATAGCATGAAAACTGAGCGTTATGCCCCGACTTACCCTATGTTGATTGCCTTACGTAAAACCAGAACATGCACCCGAGGTGAAGGACAGATGAAAATCGGCTGTAATAGTGACGATCGTTGAACGGTCGAAGGATGACCAAGGTACCTACACTAAGGCACACATCTCAACTGGCTGATTTAAACTGTTTTAGTCGTATAATAAATCTTCGCAATTCGGTCATAAATTCCCCGGGGCAATGCAAACTCATCAGATGACATTTACAAACTACAAGGAGGTGTTGCCAGAGTAATAACCGACTCTGAATACAGGGCTCTAGGTCCACTGTTGAAACAATTGATGGCTGTCACTAGCGGAGCGTGTGAAATACACACAGCTACAGTTGGTATTCTAAGGAGTACAAGGGTTGGCTCTAGATTATAATGTGTGCGCGTTGTTCAAATTGGTCTCGAACATTTCGACGAGAACAACACGGACAAATATAAGAGGGGACGTGTATGACAGACCAACGTCTTCAAGAACTTTATTGCTGTTAGTGGCGCACAAATATGGAATAAGAAACAAGAAACAAAAATAAGAAACTCAAATCTCTCTCTCACACACACACACACACACACACACACACACACACACACACACACACACACACACACACACACGCACGCACGCACGCACGCACGCACGCACGCACGCACGCACGCGTGCACACATTTATTCATTAAATGTTAACTGCATTAAGCAATTTATTAGGTAAACTAGTAAATTATTTAGTATATCTACATTATGTTCTCTGTACAGTTGCGTTAGCAATCACGACCCTTGGGAAGATAAAACGTACTGTATATTTCGTAAAGTTATCGTGAATAAATAATGTTTATTATTAAATCTTGCGACCTTAACTGGGACAAAAAATAATGCTTAGAGCGTAGGCTGGTTTCCGGCAAAATCAGAAACATGCAATGCTGCTTTGAGAATTATAGATGTCTTGTCAAACGGGGACACAGACCGATATGTAAGCAACTAATTTCAGTGGTTGACGAAGGCATTTGTGGAGGAAGGCAGTTTTGTTGTAGATGACGCAAAATGCGTGAACAAGGCGAAACGTACAGAGTTGTTCTAATTCCACTGAACCTTTCAAAATATATCATATGGTACAAAAATATTCAATATATCATATATAATTATTGCAACATAGAGATTCTCAAGACAGTTCTGAAGGTACATTTAGAAAATCGCTGTGTAACTGATTACATAGTTGATTAAAAAAAATAGGAAGTGTCCAGAATGTGTAAAAACGTTGGAACAGTTGTACAAATGAAATACACTACAGTACGTAATCGTAAAGGTAAATGGGTATTTTGTACGAAATTATATTATTTGCTTAGATAGTTACGTTGATTAGGCACTCGGCTGGATTTGTCCGCCGCATTGAAGTAGAACCTCCCGAAATGTCGACTCGAACTATTAGAGCCGATGGCTCCTAACGAGTAATTTACTATTGTTGTGACTACGGCACGTTTCGAGAAATTTGCGAGCTGCGAAAGAACCCGCGAGTCAAGTGTTTTATAACTATTTGATGGAAATTTGTTTAGAAAATAACGGTTGCGCATGAAATTCCCACAGGTGGTTTTTACAGTTGGGGATTGCCCGCATACGGCCTTCAGGCACGAACGCAGTGCAAACAATCTCATGACGTTGCGCCATTCATCCGTGTGCATCGAGCGTGGTCTTTGACAGTCGGTGAAAGATCAAACGTCATACAAGCCGTCAGAATGTAGCAATGATTTACCAGCAAGGCGGTGACCGTGGTGGCGTCTTGAGGCGACTCGGCCTATTATGGACAGACGTATTTATTCATCGTCGTCCTCTGTGTGACTGCCATCTTGCGAAGGGGCCAGTGACGAACGGAGCTCTCAGATAAAGACCGGCAGATGACGATACGTCGTTAAAACATCGGCGCGACTCGCAAAACTGGACTAGCAACGGTTGTCAGAGTGAGTAGCCTATTAGAGTGTGTTACTATGAAATTTAATTAACTAAAAGAGAAATTCCTTTATTGGCATTGGATTTATTAAAAACTGGTTATTTACTGAAATAATTTCAGTCTATCTTTTGAAAATATTTTCGGTTGTAGTGGATGTGGAGTTAGATAGATATTAATTGTTGCTGTTAACGATATTTTGTTACACGGTTAATATTATTTATTTGTATCATAAAAATATAGGAAATTAATTATTACAGGGGAGCTCAAAAGTTATTTAAATAAATTGTACATAATTAATTGGATACTTGAAAATTATTTAATCTTTTTTATTTAGGAAGAAATTCATGTTTATTTTTGTTGTATTTGTTAACTACAATTACAAATAAAACATTAATAACAACTTCATAAATAGGTTTTTTAGTCGATTGGATAACCAAATGAGGCAAGTAGTGTCATATGGCATATTAAAAAAGGATAAATAGAATGCAATTTAATAGACGTATGTATAATTTATCAGAGGTGCGTGTGACCGAGTGGACTACACGGAACATTGCAAGTTGACGGATACGCCTCAAAGACAAGATGTTGATACGTCTGGTTTCGGCGAGTTTAATATTGACAACCGTCACCGCTGTCCAAGACTACACGGTAAGAACACACATAACGCAACTGTGTCTACAACTGTATGTTCTTTATCGTTAATCACTCTACATCTTAGTGGTAATGTGAAATATTACATCAGCGTAAGAGTTGAATTACATATGCTTAATCATGCTACCTAAAAGCTTCACGTGAGGCATTCATCGAGACCTGTTCATGTGACAGAGTGATAAAATACATCGCAGGTGTAGAAGCGAAGTGTGGTGCCAAGTTCGCAAAAGGAAAAAAAAACAAGTCTATTGAATTGTGCGACTTTGGAAAAGTAGAATGATCGACCGTAGCGATTTGATTTACGACATTATTCGAATTGTATGCGTTCCTTACGACGTATGTGGGGTAAATGATCAAGAACCTTTCACTTGCAGTATAATACACTTTTCAAGGTTGTTCATCGTTCGCATATTCCGCTATTTATCAACTAAACTCAACTCGTTTTTAAAAATGACGTTAAATATTTATCAGAAACTTCAGGTAATTCAAAAACGATATTCCGTTGTTTGAAATACTTCGTTGTCTGTTATGATGCATTAGGAGCATTGTATATACAGCGGCCAGGAGATAACGAACGTTTATCGCTGTACATAGATGATGTTTGCAAAATCCTATTACGTTTATATAATGATGCGATGTGTTATCCAAAATTGGGTAAATATGAGTGTGACGACATTTACGTATTAACTACAACACTATCCCGTCAGAGAATGGGTATTTAGGTAGTGTTCTAAATTATGCTAAACGAATCCTTTCCACCATGGTGTAGTTGATCTTTGTGTGTTCTTTGCTCATTCATGATAACTCTATAACAATCAGAACATCACTTAATTAAGCTTTGGATACAAATACGTGTCACGAATTAATTACCAGACGATTTTTCTTATTAATTCCTCAGCAAGTATTATTTCTCTCTCTCTCTCTCGTCTCTCTCTCTGTCTCTCTGTCTCTCTGTCTCTCTGTCTCTCTGTCTCTCTGTCTCTCTGTCTCTCTGTCTCTCTGTCTCTCTGTCTCTCTCTGTCTCTCTCTCTCTCTCTCTCTCTCACACACACACACACACACACACACACACACACACACACACACTCACTCACTCACTCACTCACACTCAAACACACACACTCTCTCTCTCTCTCTCTCTCTCTCTCACTCTGCAAAGATGTAATCATTAAACAATACTTTATTAAGAATTCCCTTTTCATGTTTCTATACAATAGTTAGAGGATACTATTAAATTATGCATATATTTGGAAAACATCTGACGACTTCGGCGATGTTAATATATGTGATAATGTGTATTTTATATATCGTAATAATGGTCATACATATGTAGGACAAGTAAAATAAATATAAAAAGACAAACATTAAGACAGCATTGTTGTATGAATACAAGTAGATTATGTACGTTGGTATAAGTCGTATGCTGTTGTCACGATTCTTTGTGAATTTAATAGTTATCCTATGTGCACTGTTATTTTCTGGTGCCGTTAGATATAAGTCAAAGGAATAACTACAGCAAACGGTTTTTTGATAGCAATTTACGACGCGCTGTTTTTCGGTCGGTCGCATACACATGTCGCCGAAGGGTAAATCGCTACGCGAGAACTTTCGGCTATGCGTCACCATAATGTTGGGCGTTGTTTTTATCGCGCAAATTGCACTGACTGTCATGTCTTTATAACGACTACATAGTTAAATACGGCCAACAACACAGAATTTTATTGTTATTTAGCAATACAACACCGCGGAGCCGCTTTATCTATCTAAGCATTAACACATAAGACTTCATCCCTTTTATTTAAAACATAACATTTACGACATATTTACCAATAATTAACTATTGATTTTGGAATGTCCATTCATGCTTCCAAGTATGTTCACTATAGTGTCTCTCCATTGTTAAATACGATCAGGTAGTGAATTAATTAACATGAACTTAAACACTTAGTAACACGGGTAGACTTCCGCCTATAATGTCAGACTGTGATTACGTTGGTCTATATTGTCAATCTCGATAATTAACCATAACACTGATTACAGTAGGTAGCATGGGTAAACTGACGTGTACCTGCGGTTTGTTGTCGCACACAGGAATATCCATTGTTTTTGTTTCGACTGGAGCCGGTAATAATGTTGCATGGCCTCTCACATCCATCAGCTTGTCGAGATATCGACGCCAAGTGACACTAACACATATTTCATTGTGTGCGACAATGGCCACTCTGTCCAATCAGACTTGTCTCCTCCCCTGAAATTTCGAGCAAATGCTTTATGACCATTCCGTAGGTGCCTCACAGTCGCAGTACTACTTCGAGCACAGGCCGTGTGTCCAGCAGACTGCAATTATCTATTTGTAAGTCGGGATTTCACCAGGTCGAGTGCACAGCGAATATTTGTGCCTAGAAAGAGCATGGCTGGTGTCATTCCCGTAGTAGAGTGAGCGGTTCTCATGTAGGCTAGAAGGAAGTTGGCTAACTTCTGCTGTAAGTTTCTGTTGTCTTGCTACGCTGCTTTTAAGCCATTTTTAGTGACTGCCCGAAACGTTTTGCAAGCCCATTCGTTGAAGAATTATATCGTGCAGACCGGATGTGCAGTATGCCATTCGTCTTGAGAAAATGCTCAAAGTTCTCCGCAGTGAATTGTGGTCCCTTATCCGATACCAAGTTTGAAGGTACTCAATAACTTGAAAACATTTCTCGTAACACATCGATTATTTTCTCACTTGTTGTCCTTTGCATCATCATTATTTCAGGCCATTTAGAGTGTGCGTCAATTATCACCAACGACATGTGATTTTTCCCATGGCCATGTATGTAGGAGTGCATGCTCTGGGTTATTTTGCACGCTCTGATAACTCGAACACTCTTTGGCAGTTTGTTCATTTTGGATGTCAAGTCCTGGCAACACAATGTAATTTCTTGCTTGAGCTTTCATCTTTACTACACCGACGTGTCCTGCGTGAACTTCTCGAAGCACTCGAGCCTGCAACTTAAGTGGAACCACTACACGTAGACCACACCAGGCAGCCAGGGTGTAGTGACATTTCATTTCTCCTCCTGAAGAATTGTTAGAGTTTCTCGTCAGGCGTCTCATCTGACCAAACTCTCTGGTGTACTGGTACACCGCGTACAACACTCGATCTGTCTCTGTTTCATGTTCGATCTGTGCACTAGTCATTGGTGCACTATCAAATTGACTGTCGTGGATTACATCAATGATGTTGTTACATTCGGCCGGCACCACGTGCAGTGGAAAACGAGAGAGGCCATCTACATTTGCATGTTCTCTTGTGCTTCGATACACGATGACTTAATCATACGTTGCCAAACTGATACAAAAACGCAGGAATATTAATTATGAAATGCGTCTAAAAGAATGTGGATTAACAAAACTAGAAACCAGAAGACAGATAGGAGATCAGATAGAAGTGCTTAAATATTGAATGGGTATGAAAATGTTGACAGAAATAAATATTTTTTTCTCGGTTAAGGAAGAGAGAAGGACTAGAGGACATGGAATTACATTGGCAAAGAAGAGTTGTAGACTAGATATTAGAACATTCTCATTTTCACAAAGAACGGTAAATGAATGGAACTGATTATCAGCTGATTGTGTAGGTGCTAGTAGTGTTAATATGTTTAAAAATAAAATAGACATATACCTAAGAAGGGCGGGGTACATTTGGATAGATAGGTTGGACTCTCGATAAGCCAAATGTCTTCCTTGTCCACCTGTCATCTAGAGTTGATTCTCTAGGTGGCAATCTTGTTAAATCTTGTTAAATAATTATCATCCATCTTTGTAGTCGTGCTGCAGCCGTAGATGGAGTTTACTTCGCCGTGTGCAGAATTGTCGTCAGTGATTCGTGATCAGTTACCTATGTATACTGTCTTCCATAAAAATATTGATAAAATCTGTTGAGAACAAAGATCTAGCTCAGCGCTTTTTACTCTAACTGTGTGTAGTTCTGTTCTGATGTGGTCAGGGTGCGTGACGCAAACGCCAAGGGTCTTTCGATGTCATCAGGCATGACGTGACTCAGAACACAATGAAATGCTTCTTGGCACAGTGCACTCCATTTCCAGTTCACATCTTTTTGTTAGCTCATTCAAAAGCTTCACTATTTGTGATAGATTCTGAATGAACTTAGCATAGTAGTTGACCAATCATAAGAACGACTGTAATTGGGTCAAATGTGCGGCAACAGGAGCATTAATTATTGCATTAACCTTCTTGGACAACGTGTGCAAACCATCTTTGTCAATGACGTGGCTCAAGTATTCTCTGTCTTTCAAGAATTCGCCCTTGAACCCACGAACACGCAATCCTCAGTGGCTTAGCCTGTGGAGTACTTCATCAAGTGTTGCCAAACGTTCTTATCTTGTTTTACTCTCACCAAGATGTCATCGAGGAAATATTGCACATTGTCGATGCCATTCAGAATGTGCTCAGTTGCTCCTCAGGAACAGATGCTATACCGTACATTAAGGGATGGCACAGTCCTTCAATTGGGCTTATCGTCAGAAATTTGCAACTTTCTGGAGTGACTAGCATTTGTTGATAAGCATTGGCTAGATCAATTCTGCTAAATTCTTGTCCTCCAGCTAGGCTAGGGAATATGTCTTCCGCTCATGGTAATGGTTACTGATCAGTCTGCAATACAGGCTTAATCGTGACTTTAAATTCGCCATAAATTCCGATACTCTGGTCAGCCTTCACTACTGGTACAATGGGTGTCGCCCATTCGCCACAAACTACACTTGTGATTGATTGTGCCGCCTGTTTCAAGCCTATCGAGTCCGGCTTCTACTCGATCCCTCAATGTATATGGAACTGGACGTGCTTTCATGGACACTTGTATGCTGTTCGACATTACGTGATGCGAAGCAGCGATGTGCTTCATTATGCCTCGTGTATGGCTAAACAAATCGTGGTGTTTGTTTAACAGCTGCTGTAGTCCACCGTGTGACTTCCTTTTTCCGTCATGCGTATAATATATTTATACTGTTTTGATAACAGTCCAGTCCAGTCCTGTCCAGATGAATTGCTCCCAACCAGTCTCTTCCGAAACATGGTGGTCCGTCCAGCTGCACCACATACAAAGGTAGTTTCGTACTCTGGTGTCCATACTTCACAACAACATATTGGGCAAATATATCACGTGTGTACATCTTGACGATTGTTTCACCTGGATCACCCATCTTCGTTCCTCGAAATCTTTCTTAGATACTAGCGAGACTACTGAACCTGTGTCTAGTTACAAGGACAGCTTCTCGTCGTTGATTTCCACGTCTATTGTGATGGGACCTCTATTGTCATCTTTCACATCCTCTTGGTTGTTGACACAAAACACATCAACGTTCGCAAAGTGTTCACATACTTGTTCGACACAGTGCACCGCTCTTTGTGAACATGTCTTCCCTTCATGGTGTCCTGTGCTGGCTTTACCAATTGGAGTCTTCCTTCACTTTGATGACATTGTCTCTTTTTTGCCAGAACGCTTATTTCTGCAAGCTTTCCACAGAAATTACACTCGCTGTACTCGAAATGAAACTTGTCACTACTGTGGTAGTCACGGAACCTGCAACATGTTTGTGTAGTGAACACCTTGTTGTAATATTGCACTTCATTCACTGATACCATAGCCTTGTGTACCCCGAACTCGACTTGCGCATCACGCTGCGCGATGTTCATTAACAATGCCAGCTAGAGTCGTTGCCCTGTCGTACATCAACTGGTGTTTTGGTTCTGCGTACACGCCTACCACGAATATATATCTCGTAATGCTTCGAAGCTGTCCCCAAAACCACAATTTACTGACAGTTTTTTTTAAGTCTCGCGAGCCACTGAGTAACATGTTCACCACTGGCCAGATATGCACTGTTGAAACTTCCGCGCTGTAGCATGCTTGTCCGAATACCACACAGTCCAGTTTCTCTATTATACTATTCGTAATAGCGTTCTTGTATATATTGGCATTTGAGCTCTATCTTCAGCTGACTTTGAGCAAGATGAATTATGTCACGTGGTTTCTGAATGGCTAAGAGTCACGATTGCGGGAAAATAGTGTAGACCTGCATTGCAATGTTTGAAACAAGTTGCCACCTTTCCCATCGGATACGCGTGATGATAACACGGTGAATAGCCTTATATTAGAAAGCGTAGTGACTGGGCAATGTGTTGCCGAGTTGGTCTGAACCGTGTCCAGAGTTACTACATCTACCTAAGGTAGTCATTAAGAAATGTAGTTCAAAGAGCTTGTATGCAATAATAAGAAAGGATCTGTTTTGGGAAATAAATAAATCTACCCGAGGCGGACCGTGGCGGCGTCATAGAAGGCTACGCCACACCACAATGGACCGGCTTTAGTGCGAGAGGGTCGCTGACGTCAATCGTCGCATATAACTGCCGAGTCACTACCGAGTAAACATGGCCGGACAACATCGCAATAACATCACCGCAAGTCACACGTACCAAACGTAAAATAATAATTATGCTGGTTGTTAAGCACATTTTCCCGTAGCCAAAGGATGAACGTTAAAAGGAATTGGGAGGCCAATTTCCAAGAAAAAATGATCTCAGCAAACCCATTGTCATACCAATTTCGAATTGATAGGCGATGCTGCTTTCTCGTGAGAAGATAGC
>OZ024855.1:56961434-56998934 GCA_964017155.1 Oasisia sp. SBJ-2009 | reverse complement strand
TAGCACTTAGTTGAGCAGATATGACGTCGTCGTCGTTGACAACAGAGGTGTATGTGTTTGGTCATGGTACGCCTCACTTCTAAAACAGTAAGGTGTTGTGATCTCGTAGGCTTATTTATGGATTACAGGTGACAAATCGTGCTGCGGTTCTTTAGCCCAGCCGGGCGCCTACTGAGATAAATCGCACCATAGTCACCAGGGGTCATAGCGAGATATCAAGATGAATCGATCGATGGTCACCAGGGGTCGTGAACACAGACACAGACAGATAGATCCGTGGTGCCAGATGCTTTACAAATGTGGATTGGCATTGATACAACTTCACAGATCCCATACAATGATTTGCGCAGCGATATGTAGGACGTGGCGCCATTCTAGGATTTATGTTGCGACCACCCTCTAATGTGCTGCTGCTTCTCACAGTGTTGGGAGGTGTGGAGCCGTAGCCTTGCGACACGACTCGCATCGGTGGTGGTGATTCGTAAACAAACATACTGTGTTGATATATTTGAGAATGACTCTGCTCCCAGCAGAACTGTTGATCTGGGTTGTTGTGTTTGGTGTGTGGTGTGTGGTTTGTGGTTTGTGGTTTGTGGTTTGTGGTTTGTGGTTTGTGGTTTGTGGTTTGTGGTTTGTGGTTTGTGGTTTGTGGTTTGTGGTTTGTGGTTTGTGGTTTGTGGTTTGTGGTTTGTGGTTTGTGGTTTGTGGTTTGTGGTTTGTGGTTTGTTGTGTGTGGTGTGTGGTGTGTGGTTTGCGGTTTGCGGTTTGAGGGTTATGGCATAGCTATTCAAACTACCTGCTGTGGAAGGGCATAAGGTATTTTATTACACAAATACGAACACATCTATCCCCGTACATACACACTCACGCACACGCACACACACACACACACTCATGCGCGCGGACACACACACACACGCACACGGAAAAATAAACAAACAAACAAACAAACACGTACACACACGCACACGCGCGCACACACGCACACGCACACGCGCACGCGCGCACGCGCGCACACACACACAAACACACACACATACACAGCATTGTGGTTAGATATTCCGAGAGGGAGATTGATTCAACGACAACAAAACTCACCGTATTCATTACAAAACAATAGTTCTGAAGTCGTGAAAAGGGCAAAAAGAAGTACTTTTCTCATAACACTTTCCCAACATGAAACCTGATATAATTACAGTCAGAATATGCTGCCTCGTGGATCTCTTTGTCACGTGGTTTCTTGTGGTATGCGTTTATAGGTGACGAAGAAGGAAATTAGGAAGATGGACTTCTTCTTGTTCGGCTCGCTGCCGACGTTGGAACAGGCTCAAGAGTGCGTCGAGCAACACAAACATCGACACAAACGAAAACTGCTCAATTTTCACAACTATCCAGTTTACAAGTGGCCAATGCCTATAATTTACAAGTATGACGGAACACATGGTGAGTGGCTCATATTTTCTAAGATCTGGTTATATCAGTTTGACATTTTTGGCTCGCAGATTGATTCTCCACTGTCGCTGGTGCAGGAGGTTTGCCTGGTCGGTGATACTGCTTGATTTGAAATCGACATTTCGTATGAAAGAGATTGAACAGTAGGTAACAGTTGCGTGCTGAGTTGGAATTCAGCAGCATTGTGGAATGGCACCAGTCTCTACTACACCCATGTCCATCTTGCGAACTCAAATTTGTATCTGCAATCCTCCCAAATTTACTTACCATTAACGAAGACCGGCATAGGCTAAATATTGATGGACAAAACCATTCACACTTTATACATGATGATGACTGCCCAAACTGCACTCCGTTTATCAGTCAGCCTTTGTTGTACATAATGTTATCGAGTCATTTCGATATGCAGGATTCTGTTACATGGTGTTAGATTTACACTAATTACTGTATGAGGATTCCAACTCGGATTGAATGATATACTTGCAGATGCGGACGCTATGTCGATGATCGAGGCCGCCATCAAACATTGGGAGACACACACGTGCATCAGGTTCAAACGAGTGGGCACCAACGACACGGTCACAGAACAACATCTACTGTTTACGTCACAACCGAAGTACGTTATTGTTGTATAGCGTATAGCGCCATCTATCGGTATGTACTGCGGCGCCATCTATTTAAGTGGATTGTGGCGCCATTTACCCCTGTGCAGTGTGTCGCCATCTATCTTAATATGCATCTATCTTTAGACATTGTGGCGCTATTTACTTTTAAATATAGTGGCATCATCTATTGTCTATGACGCTAGGCACTTTTACACTGAGGTCTCATCTAACGTTGTTCTGTATTGTAGAGTCACACGCCGTTACATATTTTATTGCTATCTACCGTTATGCTATGCAAAGGGTCAGATGTCAAATTAACAGTGCAAAATATCTGCAAACAGTGTCAAGCCTATCGACCAAATATTGCTACTGTTACTATTACACATGCACAACTGCTGTTGCTATTATTGTTGTTGCTATGGCTGCTGCTGCTGTTGCTGCTGCTACTGCTGCTGCTGTTGCCCAGCTACCAATAAGTCGTTCATTGAAAATTCCTCCTGTTCCTAGTTGTTACTCCTACACGGGTCGTGTGCCGAAGTCCACCATCTTCCCACAACAAATCAACCTCAACTCGCGCGACTGCACTACCTGGGTACGTGACTCGTCTGGGTGAACCCTCGCACTCTCTTAGGTCAGAGAGTCATTCAAAGTAAATATGCGCCTGTCGCAGCAAAGTGGGTATTAAGTCGCACAATTGTGACATTTAGTCTTGTACTTCATTGGTTACCGCACATCAGCTTTAACGTGATACCTCAATCATTCAAACATCTCCAGTAGATTGTTACGTTATTGACACGATAGATCGCTGACATACGGAATGTTCAATTAAAAAGTTAGCTTGGTCGACAGAAGTTCCAAATCATCCAATCAACAGGTGCGTTTCTCCTACAGCTCGGGATCCCCGTCCATGAAATCGGTCACGCGATTGGCTTCTGGCACGAGCACGTGCGCCCGGACCGCGACAACTACGTGTCGGTGAACATGTCGTACATCTATTGGTGGTACAGAATAAACTACGAGAAACTCAACTCGACACTGGTGAACAACATGAGAGTCCCGTACGACTACGGGTCGTTACTGCACTATACCGCAACGGTATGGTAGAGAAACATAATTAGTTAATTATGATAAATAAGATATTACATGATGACGTTAAGCGTTAAGGGACAGCTAAAGTGTTTTTATTTATGCACCTAAATTGTTAACAAAGTAACCATTCGAAGGGACAGTCACGTTTCTAACGTCAGTGGCGTATTAGAGAAATACTGTTGACAATAGAGATGCCCGTTTTAAAGAACCGCGCCATTGTTGGCCGAGTGTGACGTAACTGATTTGTGGGCACTTCCTGTACAGTTCTGTCATTGGTTTCATCCACTCCGCCAGATGGTACATGTGCGAACGCGCGTGTTTACAGGGGAGCGCGTGCTGTTATGACTTATGAAAATCCCAATTCTCCTACTGATGACAAAAAACAGTTTACAACTAACTGGATACAAGTTACAATCACCAAAATGCCACAAAGGGTTGGAAGGGATAGTGTCCTCCGGCAGATACTTTGTGATTTAAACCTCGGTAGTTTCGTCTTCTGTTCATTTTGTGTGGAGTTGGATCGTTATTAAAACATATGTTGCATATGTGGGAACACTTTGGCAACTTAACGATGCCTTCATAGTCAGGTTGGAAAGTAAGAGTTCTCGACGCCTCGTCGATATTCCGTGCGTCAGCTAGACGTTACATTTCTGATTTATTCGCAGAAAAACAAAGCTCTTCATTCGTGACTGTTGTTTTATGGCCAAAAAACGGAACAGTTTGTCATACTGCAAATGGTTAGCAAATTACTAATGCACGGTGCTAATCTTTATTGCATATCTTATTTGTCATGCAGGAACTGAGCATTGGACGACTTCACGCCATCGAGCCCAAAGACCCGCTGTACCTGAAGACGATGGGCCAGCGAGTCGGTCTGTCCTTCTTTGATGCCAAGCTCGCCAATCTTGCCTACTGCAAAGGTTAGTCGCTACAGAAAATGTGGCTTTCTCCTCTCGTTTCCATATCTCTAGACATACATGAACTTGAAAATCAAAATACTATGCACATTGGAATTGAACAAATACTGATATAATATGATATCCCGCTACACTAGTCAAATATATATATATATATATATATATATATATATATATATATATATATATATATATATATATATATATATATATACATATAAATATATATATATATATATATATATATATATACAGGATTTCACTTCAGAAAGGTAACTAACGTATCTTCCATATTATAGTTTAGCTGAATATCAAGTCAGCCAGACATATATTACTGGAAACATAGTTTCATCCCAACTACGATAAAGTGAAAGGATTCCTACCTCTAATCACTATTTCCTCTTACTCACTATTAGTTCAGTCTGTGGCGTTCTTATGACAATTGGCCTCTTATTATTCAGACACATACATATACACATGGTTACATCACATTTATATATGTTAAATATTTTATTTTCCACGTGATATATTTTGTATTATTGGATTTTATTTTATTATGGGTTTTTGTTGCATGAATATATTAGTTATCTACTTATATATTGGGTTAGTTAGGTCATTGCTACATATCATTCTTATTAACCTTTACGGAACTAGAAGACTCGCACCAAACAATGCACGGATAAGATGCAATTACACTTTATTCACACACGCACACGCACACGCACGCACGCACGCACGCACGCACGCACGCACACCACATATATATATATAATATTGTGTAAATTACACACACACACACACACACACACACACACACACACACATTATATTTTATTATATTATATTATATTATATATATATATATATATATATATATATATATATATATATATATATATATATATATATATATATATATTATATTATAAACATATGTTTGTATGCAGGTATTGCAATGCAGGTATTGCAATACCTCAGGGAGTTTGACGCCCCTGCCATGCAGAGTTGTAAACCACTGCCTTGTGGTACAGGTTCTTGTCAGAACCGAAGGCTAAGGGAGCAAACCCTAACCAGAAAAACATGTCACTGTGGCAGCATCAAGGGCGGTTGATGTATGGAATTCCCAACATCTCTCGGCCAGCCACTGCAGGGACAAATAGTTTGCGCCTGTCTTGACATGTTCTTGCCGGTGTGAGACCTCTATTTGTTCCCCGAGAGAGTGTCGCTAGTAACTTGCAAAAGCCAGCGGCACTTCAACAATTTTTGCTAGCAGCTTCCATGAAATGTACAACTGCACGAAACATGATACCGGAGCGGCCGTCGCCCGGGTTACCAAGGACCGCGCTGCTCGACCTCATCTTCCATCGACAGTGAAAAATCAGCTAGGAAGAAGAAGACAAAGAAGACAACTACTGACAATTGGACAATGGAACGTGAGGACTCTCCTCGACCGAGAAGGAGCTAACCGACCAGAAAGACGCACGGCACTAGTAGCAATGGAACTTGCCAAATACAACATCGACATCGCCGCCCTATGTGAAACAAGGTTCTCAGAGTCTGGTAGTCTCAACGACTTGGAATACTCTTTCTTCTGGAGTGGCAAACCCGAAGGAGAAAGAAGGGAGGCCGGATTGGGCTTGGCTATCAAAAAGGATATCGTCACAAAGCTGACAGAAATGCCACGGCCAGTAAGTGACAGAATCATGACGATGAGACTACCTCTGAGTAAGGACAACTTTGCTACAATTATCAGCGTGTATGCTCCGACAATGACAAACCCAGACGAAAACAAGGAGGCCTTCTACAACCAGCTGGCAAGTGTGCTCAGTGGCATCCCCCGTACAGATAAGCTACTGCTGATAGGAGACTTCAATGCGAGGATAGGAAGAGACAATGACAAGTGGCCCTTGGTCATGGGCAAACATGGGATTGGGAAATGCAACTCCAATGGCGAGCTTATACTGGCTCTGTGCTCTGAGTTCGAACTGATAGTGACGAACACCATGTTCAAGCAGAAGGATGAACGCAAGACCACCTGGATGCATCCTCGTTCCAGACACTGGCATATGATCGACTTCATCATAACGAGGTGTCGGGATAAGATGGACATCCACAGTACCCGAGCCATGCGTGGAGCAAACTGTTGGACCGATCACCAGATGCTGAGGTCAAAAGTGGCTTTCAGAATACGACAAAAGCACAGCAGGCAAGGAACAAGTCAGCCGACCAAGCTCAATACAGCAAAACTAAGTACCACCAGCCATAGGGAGAGTTTTGAGCAGGAGATGGACAGTGCTCTCGCCCAATGGGACGAGAAGGAAAACTCAACACCAGACGAGGAATGGGCTGCTCTGCAGCAGGTCGTGTACAACACAGCCAAGACATATCTTGGCAAGCCAGACAGAAAACACCAGGACTGGTTCGACCCCAACGATCAGGAGCTACAAACTCTTATGAGCAGAAGAGACCAAGCCCACCAGAGAGTGTTGCAAACCAGGAGCACTAGATCCACCACTGCAGCATATAAAGACGCCTGCAGACTGCTACAAAAACACACCCGTGCACTGAAGTCAGACTGGTGGGAAAGGAAGGCAGTGGAGCTGCAGAGAGCTGCTGACAGTAACAACATGAAGGGCTTCTACAATGGACTGAAGGAAGTGTGGGGACCCAAAAAGAAGGGACCTGTTCAACTGAAATCAGCAGATGGAATGGAGACCTTCTCTGACAGCAAGAGAGTTGTGGCAAGATGGAGTGAACACTTCCAGAAGCTACTCAACGTCCCTGGAGACATAGATCACGAAGTTTTGGACAACATCCCGCAGCGCATTATCAAGACAAGCCTAGATGAGATTCCAACTATGGATGAGATGGCTAAAGCAATCGCCGTCCTGAAATATGGCAAAGCACCTGGAGGAGATGGAATTCCTGCAGAAGTATGGAAGCACGGAGGAGACAATCTGTTCAGCAAACTGCACCAACTAATCACCAATGCCTGGGAGGTGGGTTCTGTACCACAAGCATGGAAGGATGCCAGCATTGTAACCATCTACAAGAAAGGTGATCGAACAGACTGTGGGAACTATAGAGGAATCTCTCTTCTTTCCATAGCAGGCAAGATCTTCGCCAGGATCCTACTCAACAGACTATCTACCCACATAACACCAGAGGTAGTTCCAGAGACTCAATGTGGCTTCAGAGGTAACCGGAGCACCGTGGATATGATATTTTGTCTCCGACAACTACAAGAAAAGTGCATTGAGCAGGACCGACCACTGTACATGGTATTTGTCGACTTCAGTAAGGCGTTCGATACAGTTGGGAGAACCGGGCTATGGCAGCTACTGAGGAAGTATGGATGCCCAGAGAAGTTCACAACAATGATCGAGGCACTACATACCGGAATGATGGCAAATGTTAGTGTTGGAGGGGAAGTCTCTGAATCGTTCAGTGTCACAAATGGGGTCAAGCAAGGATGTGTACTGGCTCCCACGCTGTTCTCCATCTTCCTATCAGCAATGCTCGATGATGCTTTCCGAGACATGGGGGATGGTGTCTACATACAATCCAGACAGAGCGCTGACCTATTCAACGTCGCACACTTCAGAGCGAAGACCAAGACTACTCGGATACTGATGAGAGAGCTGCTATTCGCAGATGACAGTGCACTGGTTGCACACTCTGCTGAAGAGATGCAGAATATAGTGGATGCTTTCTCCAATGCGTCAAAGAAGTTTGGCCTGAAGATTAACATCAAGAAGACCGAGGTGTTGTACCAACCCAACTCTGCAAGAACCCGAGAGGAGGATATCATGGTTGATGGAAACAAGTTGAACTCTGTTCTGGAATTCACCTACCTCGGAAGCACTATATCAAGTGATGGATGCATTGACGATGAAATACAGAGGAGGATGGCTAAGGCTAGTGCATCTTTCGGCCGACTACGCCAGAGACTCTGGAACAACCACCATGTGTCCATGCGGGTTAAAGGCAAGATATACCGTGCAATCGTGCTGTCCACCCTCCTATACGGAGCCGAGGCATGGACAGTGTACAGACGACAGGTGAAAAAGCTGCATGCCTTCATGATGCGACATCTGCGATCGATCATGAGGATAACCTGGATGGACAAAGTGACAAACAAGGAAATACTCGAACGGACAGGGCTACCATCTATGGAAGATCTTCTGATCAGAAAGAATCTCCGATGGACTGGACACCTCATGAGGATGTCACCAGACAGGCTACCAAAGCAGGTTCTCTACTCCCAACTGTCTTCTGGTCAGAGAAAGAGAGGGCGCCCTCGCCTCCGGTTCAAGGATACCATCAAGAGAAACCTGAAGCTGAGAGACATAAAGATCGACTCCTGGACATCACTCTCACAGCAGAGAGATAAATGGAGAGCAAGAGTCAAGTGATGGAAGCAGTCTTTGTCGCTTCGCGACCGACAGCATGATGATATTATAAACACCTGTATGTGTATATTTATATATACATGTATAAATATATATATATATATATATATATATATATATATATATATATAATATAATATAATTTATATATATGTGTGTGTGTGTGTGTGCGTGTGTGTGTGTGTGTGTGTGTGTGTGTGTGTGTGTGTGTGGGTGCGTGTGCGTGTGCGTGTGTGGGTGCGTGTGCGTGTGCGTGTGCGTGTGCGTGTGCGTGTGCGTGTGCGTGTGCGTGTGTGTAATTTACATAGTATCAATTCTCAATTCTCAGCTTCTCTGTTGCCTGTTCACTGTACCTTGACTCGCTGGTGCCACGGTCTAATGGTGCGATGTGTTTCCGCAGACGCGTGCGCCGGCGTGAAGCCGAATGTACGCTGCTACAGAGGAGGCTACCGCGATCCAAATGACTGCAGCAAATGCAAGTGTCCGGAAGGGTTTGGCAGAGGACGATGTCGCTATCAAGAGAAGGTGGAAGGAGGTATAGTCATTGTCCACACGGTCGTTATAATGCATTCAAGATGAACTTCGGATCAAGCAGATATTCAACTTAGTGTCACCAACATATTATCTTCAGCATTCTGCCAGGTCATCGGATTATGAAACTTGTTTATTAGTGCAGCATCATAGACCTTTCTCTCCATTTCATATCCTCCCCTGAGTTTCCACGGCCCTCCTCAAGAAGTCCTCCCGTCTCAACTGCGGTCTTCCCCTTCTTCTGTCTCCTTCACGTGTTTTGGTGGTTCTGCTATTTGTAATTGTCTTCCTGCTAGGATCGTTTCCGCATGACTTGCCCATAATCGTAGCATAACCTTCAGCACTCTGTCCGACGGTGGTAATACTAGAAGTGTGTATTAGTGCAGCAGCATTTTAGGGGACATAAATTTGCCACTGGAAATACAGAGTTGATAAACATGCGCCAATTATACGATATCCCAACTCGACAAAGCAATTTGACATGACAGTAGTTGCTCTTAATTGTAAGAGTGCTAATCTAAAAACGAACGGCAATAACCAAACAGTCCAGGAATCACAACGATAAAAATTATGCATGAATGTTATGCTACCATTGATTCCCTTCGTACGAGTGCTGTCTAGAAGGGTCGTTACTTATTTTCTAAAACTGGTTTTAGTATTACCCAGATGTCTACATTACATACAAGATACAATTGAACCTATCTATCACTGAGAAAGAAGCAGGCACTTCGATCAATAACAACTTATTATTACGGTTTATTTTATTTTATTATGCGTTCTCGCTTGCAGGATGCTCACCGAACAGTCAAGGGTATATTTACGTGCACTCGACCACGGAACGTTGCGTTTCGAGCCGAAACTTCAACCAGGCGGACGGCAAGGGAATCTACAAACACGGAGACAAGTGCAACTGGCTCTTGAAGGTATAAACCCGTGCCCAGACACATAAATACACGCACTGTGTGTCCCGTGTCCATCTCTCGCAGTCTTTATTAGACAATTACTCTCGATTGCGGATGATACGACTTGATGCCTACACAGGGTACTAGGAGGGGTTTGCGGACTCAAGGTGACTGTGGGAGTGGCGCCTAGCGGTGAAGTAATCACTATGGCGAACGCATGCCGGTTGTCCCGATAGGTGACAGTACTTGTCAGTCATTCATCTGGGGTCGTAGTGCACTGTTGTCGACTGGTTAAACAAATCTACAACACATGCAAACCCTGCTATTTAACATCATAGGCACACAGTGGGTGTTTACGCACGCATATAATGATTCTTTGCCGACTAATCTTAACAGGCACACTATTTTAATGTGCACTAGCATAGCTTCGTTAATCTATCCTACAATCGTACGTCTTAAAAATGTGACCTCAATTGTTTACTCAAAGTCATTTACATACTTCTTTTACAACTATACTATAATTGTTACACATTTTTAGAACTATCTCTGAATTAACTAAATAATTTTAGTCAATGTATTTTGTTTCGAAATTTCAATTATTATTTAAGTGCCATTTAGTAACAATGTTCTTGTTAATGTTCCTAGCAATTTTGAACGTCTATTTGGCTTTAAGCAATTTATTATAGAACCTACCAGGCTATGTAATAATATTGAATCTACCATTGACCTTATTCAAGTAACTGACCATGAGAAAGTCAGCCAGGCGTTACAATTGTTGGTATTAGTGATCATTTAATAACTTACTGCACGAGGAAGGTAGACAGAGCTCCTAACAACACGCAGAATACCGTTGATCTTGCTACTGTTGTAGACATTACAGCAAAGATCAGTTCATACAAAATCTAGATGAACTCGACTGGTCAGATGTAATAAATTTTAGTTGTGACATTGTTGATATTGCGTGGGGCACATTTAAAGATGGTTCTTCTATCTTCTTACTCACATTATAAACTTATCTATAACAACTGGAAATAAATTGAAGATTGATTGAAAAAGATTGCTGTTGAGAACTACAGGCCAAATTTGTGTGCTATGTACAAAGTATTGTGGTGTGTGTGTGTGTGTGTGTGTGTGTGTGTGTGTGTGTGTGTGTGTGTGTGTGTGTGTGTGTGTGTGTGTGTGGTGTGTGGTGTGTGGTGTGTGGTGTGTGGTGTGTGGTGTGTGGTGTGTGGTGTGTGTGGTGTGTGGTGTCTGGTGTGTGGTGTGTGGTGTGTGTGGTGTGGTGTGTGGTGTGTGGTGTGTGGTGTGTGGTGTGTGGTGTGTGGTGTGTGATGTGTGGTGTGTGTGTGTGTGTGTGTGTGTGTGTGTGTGTGTGTGAGTGTGTGTGTGTGTGTGTGTGTGTGTGTGTGTGTGTGTGTGTGTGTGTGTGTTGGTTTTGGCACATCGTCTTATATGACATCTCGTTTGATTCCGCCGTTAGCTCTTCAGGAAATTCCTTTGAAAATGTTGCGCCATCAGAATCCATCCAGTAGTCTACTGGTATACATTCATAAACGTCTAAATCAAATAATCACGTACACATCTGACGAAGACATGCATGACAGACAATCGAACACATAAATACAGTTCGAAGCAACAACGAACACATGTAGACCTATCTGTGTACTTCAAAGTGCCAAAATAAGATTTATATTAATATATCATGAGTTTGTGCCAATAAATAAATATAAATAACATAAAATAATAAAATAAAATATCATAATGCAATAATTAAATATTTAAATTAATTAATAATATAATTTATATAAATAAATGCATACATAAATATATACATAAACAAATACATAAATAGATTAAAAAAGTAGATAAGTAAATACTAATATTCCTGTTAGCATTAATACGTGTGTTGTTTGTCTCGCTCGATACAGGCACGGTGGGGCCGGAAGATCCAGGTTCGGTTCGTCGGACCACGGTTCAGCACCTACTGCTACTACGACGGCCCCTCGTGCTACCAGTGGGTCGAGATCAAGTACAAGAGAAACCTATCGCTGCGTGGACCAAGGTAACCTGTCATCTCTAGGTTCACCAAGTCGCGTTCACGACTATGTCTGTTATGACTGGACGGAATACTCTTGAGCCAGCAGTGGCCATTAATAACTGGACGTTATCTAATTTAAGTGTACCTCGTCCCACTTGTGGCCCTTGGTGTTCGGAGGCCAGTGGCGTCTAATTTCAAAGAAAGGTTACAAAAACCGTTAGTCCTGTGCATGTCCGCTACGGCTGCGTTTACTGTTTGAGTGTCTTACATATATAAATTGAACACTTAATTTCAACGTGCGACCAATAGCTTCATAAACCACATAGATAGTTGCCCAGAATTATTTATTTACATGTTTTATAAGCTCTGCAAATCACTATTTAAGATTACATCGTTTTATTATAAACATGTGTCTTTTTTCACTTGTAAAATGTCGCCTTTTCGCATTTAAAATGATCGTCGTTTTTAGTCACAACCTTCGTCTTCCAAGTCAGCTTTATTTTATCCGGTATTACAGCATTATCATCATAACAATAATTGCGTTGTTAATTTTTTAACTGCAAAAATTGCAAGCGACGCATGCATTGGCAAAAACATGTTTTAATACACAAGATCCGTGCCACTAATCTCTGGATGTTTCCTCCAGGTTTTGCTGCAACCCGGGAGGTATACCAGATTTCAACGGCAAAGAGAGATTGACGTCAGAGGGCCGTAGGATGATGATAATATTCAATGCCGAGTATCCACTCTTTATGAACAAGTATTCGAAGACCGTTCCGCCCCACTACATGAAGGGCTTCAAGCTCTGCTACAGGCTGGCACCGCGATAGAACGACGTCATTTTCGGCATATGAGAAGAACCCAGCTTTGGAGCGCAAGTCCGTGTTGTCATTGAACCCAACAGAAACGCTATCTTATATACACATAAAAGCGCATTACCAATTATAGAAATGGTAGCGATATATGTTACAGTGCTACCGAAACACCTAAAGGAAAGCACAGTTTCAACAAACATATACGGCGGTTTTTATAGATAGAATTGTAGTGATATATGAGGTAGTGCTGGCATGGACTTTTCTGGGTCATGGTTTTGAAAACCAAACTCAGCAACGACGCAACGAAGGTGTAATGTAATCGTGACAACAGGAGTTGTACATATTTAGTAGTA
Organism: Oasisia sp. SBJ-2009; assembly: GCA_964017155.1. Lineage (NCBI taxonomy): Eukaryota > Metazoa > Annelida > Polychaeta > Sabellida > Siboglinidae > Oasisia > Oasisia sp. SBJ-2009. The sequence continues at coordinate 56,985,820 of OZ024855.1, read as the reverse complement.
ATGCATGTAAACAGATATTAATTTATTTAACATTGTACGTAAGCTTATGACAATGCTTTCTTGTTACCGCGTTGCAGAACTTCACATGCGTGAGAAGACATGAACTCTTAAGAAGCGCACACGAACATATATTATTAAATATGTAACTTCCGATGTGCAACTCATGCACGAGATACATTTTAATGGTGGAATGTACTGTTCGGAAATCACGAACTGTTTGTGAATAGCTCTTCGGGCGTGTTGTGAAGTGTCGATCTGTTGTTTTGAATGTCGTTTTAAACATGCAGGATATGTTCCTAGTACACGCTAAGAACTCATATCAGAGCAAGGACTGCTACTCGCGGTTCTGAGAACTTCAAATTAACGAAAACTCTTAGTGTTGACTTGATAGTACATCGTCACCGTGGACACGTATACTATTTACATATTGATTCAATGCAACTTTGATGGCATTTTGACAATGTGCACATTTAACAAAGTCTACCAAATGTTATACAATTACTTAGCGATCAGAACCGTCATAAGGTATCATAAGGTAAGGTTAGGTATTTGCTTGAGCTCCTATGTGGTAAATATGTTAAGAATGCATGTACTGTGACAATCGTCTCAACGCTAAGTAAACATGCTTAGCTGTTCACAAAGACGAAGAAAGAATTGTGGATACAATATGCATGGCAAAGCCGTGATCTACAAACACATTGTTTGTGACTATTATAACTAGCATATGCAGTTATTATAATAAAATAGTGTATACCTTCGCTAAACTCAGCAAAAGAGTTGATTTCGACCAGAAGAATCAATACGTTATGGGTCCTGCCTATATCAACGTTTCCCGATGTCATAGCAAATATTACGCTCCGCTACCTCAAGCTTTGTCATTACTAACAATATTGATGACAATAACATACATGCATAATATTCATATGGCCGGCCGACATCGGTAAAAACAAACATTCCGTGATACACACCCTTCTCAAATAATATTGACTGTGTTTTTGTCATCGAGGAAAAATCCCTGGATTAAAGGGGACACTCCAGTCAGTGAGAGGTTCACAGTATTTACTTATACGTGTATAATATTTTCGTTGTGCCATGTAATTGTGCACAAAGCTCGTTAATAAACAATTAATTATAGTATAAACAAGGATAGCTAGATAAAGATATGCAACACTTAGCGATTACAGTAGCGCCATCTTTATTCAAGCGTGTTTCCGACGATGGCGTCTGCTCGATGTTGGAAGTCGAATGGCGAGTTTTGTGCTGCGCCCAACTTAGCCTCGGTTACCCAGGCTCCGTGAGGTGGCAGCACTTTTAAGCCCCTCAACTCCGCCTGGGGAAAGAGTGGGTCTGCGTTTTCGACCCGCCAGGGCGGCCTTACCTCAAATAAGGGTAGAGACCCTGATTGGCTCTCAGACCAACTTTGAAATAAAAATTAAAATAACGATTTAAAAGTAAAAATTTAAATTTTACAGTTGTTTATAAAATAAGAATTACGGCAGGATTAACCAGTATCCGTGAGGTGGCAGCATTGTCTAGCCCACAAGGATAGCATACACCTTAAATAAGGATACCTTTTTATCAAATAATACTGTATTATAAAAAATATTCCCAATTAAATTTATATTAACACAATATAAATAGAAATACAGTTGTTTATAAAAAATATATATTGCGGCTGTGTCCATGATGTGGCAGCATTGTATAAATCACGCTGATAAACAAACAAAAGCCGTTAATGTGGCCAGACTGTCTTCTCGGCGTAGTTCCGCAGCCGACCGGCAGTCGGTTAAGCGAGACTAAGACATGGGTAGATATGCTGATTCGTTCTCAGACCGAATTTTAAATAACATATTAAATAAGGATACGTTTTCATCAGATAATATTTTATCCATATTAACCAGTATCCGTGAGGTGGCACCTTTGTGTAGGCCCACACGAATAACATACTAGGATACCTTTTCATAAGATAATGTCGTATTATAAACATTATTCAAAATGAAACTGATATTAACACACCAATAATTAAAAATACAAGTGTGCAGTTATGTAAAAAAAGGAATTACGGCAGGATTAACCAGTATCCATAAAGTGGCAGCATTGTTTAGCCCACACGGATAGCATTCAAGCGCTGGTAAAACCACCAGACTGTCTTCTTGGCGAAGTTACGCAGCTGAGCGACAATCGCTAGGCTAACTCTTGGAATTATTACCATCACCGCGTTGTAGCGCTTACATTTTTCCGGCGTTATAAACGATTGGAATGACGTTTCTGCGCATTCGCGATAAATGTAAACTCATCAATGTGCAGCCAAAGAACAAAGTATTTATAGTATAAATACTACGGGTTGTTCGTTAGGATGTATAATACCTCTCAGCAATGTTATTTTTGGCGCAAATTAACACGAGGCAAACAAGTTTTGAGGCATATTTTGATGGCAAGCGTAAATCACGTGACAGTAGTTCGCCATAATCCATGACAGTGATTTAAAACAAAACGTAATATGTTATTGCACTGAACGACATTTTAAGAAACTCTTCACAGTAATCATCACAGGAGAGTTATCGGACAGCTCGTGGTATTTATACCGAAAATGCTTTGATGTTTCGCTGGACATTGATGATTTTACATTTATTGCGCATGCGCAGAAACGTCAATCGGAACGTTTTTAACCACCGGAAAAATGTAAGGGCGACAACGTTCGAACAGCCGACGTCTTTCCAAGGGTATTCTATTTGATGTATCAAGTACACCGCGGTTTGCCTACGTCACAATCACAATTATGCGCGAGGTATTCGCCACGTTTTGTCTGAGCTAATCCATCCGAGCTGGGGCTCTTAAACATACAGCGTTCCCACACGGATGGTATAACAACTTAAAACATATACCATACTAAATGACGATACATCCGCGATTGAACGAGATCTGTGCGCGTTTGGTTCCACGGGGGGGGGGTGTGCCCCCGCTCCTATCTAATAGCTCTGGGTTTGGCTTTTCCAACAATGCGCCAGTGACGTCAGCGATCTGGATGACGTCACTGGTTCTGCGCCTCAAGATGGCAATGCCCAGAATCCATCATAGCATGTTTGTTGTTACAAGTATTCAATAATTAATTTTTTATTAACGATCGTTGTGCACAATTACTACGCGCGACCAGTATATTACACATGCATAAGGTGACTCGAGCATATCCCATGTCAACACATGGAGCTGTTAGTTCAGACGGAGCAGAATCCGTTAAAACATAAGGATATCTGATATAGTAAAGAAATAATTAATTTAAAGGCATTATAAAATACAGTTTATACATCGGACGACGTTAAGTGTTAGGTCCTGGACAATTGCAGCAAAACCTATTGTTGCTTCGTTCCTGTATTTGCGAAAAAATCGTAATGATGTTTTTTTTTCATCTCGAAATAATCTATTCAATTTCCACTTTTAAAATGCATAATGAAGAAAGCTCGGCCCGGCTCCGAGCTACGAGAGCCTGATAGACATCCACCCTCCGAATTCGAGCGTTCGGGTATTTCCTTAAAGCGGCTTCGGCAGTATGGTCAATAACGGACACCTCTCCTGAACATGCCTTGCGAGAGCTAGTGTAAAGGTTAGCGGTTATTTTAAATGCTCATGTATCTTGTAGCCAAAATCCGGCTTGGCACAACTCGTTGTTTGATACAAAGGGTCAATGTACATAAAGATATTACAGAGTTTTCTCAAAAATGCTGCATTCATTTGTTATAGAGAACGTTATAAATTCTAGACCTAGTCTAAATAGGAAAATGTAAATATTGATTTAGCGAAATTATTTACCATAATTTGCGTACTTTCCTGAAGAAGAATAGTGGTAGACATTTTATGTTATACAGTACACCTTCCTGAGTTGGTTGAGATACGTTCTGATGCAATTTGTTCGAGGTTGACCCTATGTTTGCCATCAAAATACAAAAGATATAATTAGTATTGTAGATCTTTCACGCAATATGCTTTTATGAAATGAAATGTATAACACACTTATACCAAAGCATTAAAGTATAAACGGCATCTTACACGCCGCTGCACTGATTTACTGTTTTACTTTCTGATGTTCGTATTTGTCGTCGAATACTATTGTTGTTTGATGCTCAAGACAAATTGACACACACGCGCACGCACGCACGCACGCACGCACGCACGCACGCACGAACGCACACACACACACACACAGACACACACACAAGCGCACACACACACACACACACACACACACACACACACACACTCACACACACACATACCCACACACACACACACTCACACACACACACACACACACACACACACACACACACACACACACACACACACACACACACACAGACACACACATACATACACACACACACACACACACACACACACACACACACACACACACACACACACACACACAGACACACACACACACACACACACACACACACACACACACACACACACACACACGTAGAAGTCTTGTGGACGGAAACAAACATTCACGACCATAATTTCAAATGATATAAAGGCATAAAATTACAAGAAATAGAAGTAATAACAGGATTAATTAAAATTGCGTATATTACAAAGAATATAAAATGTTCAAGATTATCAAGAAATCCCTTTAAAGGTGGGTGTGTTTAGAAACAAACATTACTTGCAGAACTACACCCAAGTAGACCGGGTGGTGATGTTTACAAAACTTATATAAGACTCGGTGCGATATGAAATAGATACACCTATGAACATGCTAACTTGTAAAAAGATCAATATATACAGCCAAGATTATACGATTGTGGTATTTATTGGTATACTGTCAACCCGAACACCGCATAATAACTGCTGTGCAAATAAAGCGACATGCATTTCACGAATTAACAACTGTCTCTACAAAACGTTATTGACGATATTGAAATTAACACGAACAGTTAGGTTCTTGTTTCACACGGCCAGCAACCCACTCAAATCACACCACGTATCGCGCTGTCGCCGCGGCGAAACTGTTCATTTCAGTAAATATATTAACTATCAACTCGACATATGTGCACACTATTCAGTCATTCAGCAATTAATTACTGTACCAAAATACGGCAAACGATGATTTTTTTTCTTATATTGCGTAGTATCCAACCTTCAGGATTGGTCAAAGCAGCACTTTACACTTTACTTCCTGGCAGACCTGTTCAATCCAGCACCATCTCGACTTCTCTGGGAGGCGTGCACCCACGCTGCAGTTATTGCGCGAAGATTATTCGTACCCATATATCAACCACTGTCTATAGCCAGGTATTCACTCATATATTTGAGTGAATTGGAACAATGTTGAGTGAACAAAGTTGCCCTAGGCAGACTGCACAGCACTCGAACCCGTGGTCTCTTAGTCGAGAATCCTAAAGACGTTCTAGCCACTGCGCCACTGCGCTACTAGTAATATAGGTCTTTCACACACACATACCCAACATATCTACAATCTACTACTACTAACTAAGAGATACGGCTGCACTCGTGTAGTTCCACCGGTTATTCGGGAAACCGCCTCCCTGTGGAATTAGAAAGAGCCCCTAAGAAAATCTAACTATGGTGTGCGTGCTTGCTTGCGTGCGTGCGTGTGTGTGTGTGTGCGTGCGTGCGTGCGTGCGTGCGTGCGTGCGTGCGTGCGTGCGTGCGTGCGTGCGTGCGTGCGTGCGTGTGTGAATATGTATATAAAACGACACGTGTTAACACCCGCAAAGGTACCCGTGAGATGACCAGTGTTAACACACCACACTGTCACCGGACAGGTGTTAACACCCACCACTCTTGGAGAAAGAGACATATTCAGTGAATAAAGACAGAAAGAGTTAATGAGCATGGGGATAAAGAACACTTCCCTACATATTCTGACTATCATTGCCGATATCACGCAATACAATATACATAACGTATTTCCTTTGCATCAATGTTATGTGCATAACTTATCACTCTTTACAAACGTTCCGTCAACACAGTGTTCCTCATCTCAATACGACCACACAAACACGTGATATATGAATATAGTGATTGTTACAAACTTTCAAGAAACAAGATTATTTTTTAATTATCCTCGAAAATAACATAACCACAATCCATTCGATTTGTTGAGTTCAACTCATTCGATTCGACGGAGTATCTTACATCGACTGAAATGTCTTGTTAATGATGCAGTTTAATTAATAAACTGCGTGCGCGCGCACACACACATGCACACACGCACGCGCGCGCTGTGTTATTTCGACACCACAGACGTCAACTTTCCACGCAATGCAGTGTTGAGAAAATAACCGATAATTAATTTCGTGTTGTCCCTAAAGTTGCGATGTTATTTATAATTTTGTTACCTTCTTTCCAAGTGAGAAATATCTCGCACAAATCTCACTAACGGTAGTGCGGTGAGGACGACGAGGTACACATATTGACACGGCATGTAGCTGCAATCGCACTCGAAGGCGCAGTTTACCGGGCTGGTTGGCGTTGGACACGGGGTTGTTTTGATACGGAGCCAACACGGAGCGATCAATTTCCAAATAGTTGCATTTCGTGGTGTCCTTTAAGTCCTTTAAGCGATGTTATTTATCGTGCTGGATAACCTGGAGCATGACGGCCCTTGTCATTAGTACGGCCTCAACTATATACTTGTAAAACCCTCGAATACGACTTGACGCCTCATAGTAGAACATATTATGTCACTTAGACTAATCACAGCGACCTCACAACTATAGGCACTGTCAACAACAAATTCACGCTAGACTTTTTCTCTAGGGGGGCTGGCATGCCCACGGTTACCCGTGAGTTTCCATGTTAATGTCGTCCTTCCATGTCACGAATATCTCGCACAAGTCTCGCTGCCGGTAGGGGGCGCTGAGGACGACGAGGTACAGATACTGACACGGCATGTCGCTGCAGTCGCACTCGAAGACGCAGTTTCCGGGCTGGTTGTCGCAGAAGACGGGGTTGTTTTGATAAGGGGCCACCACGGAGCGATCACCCTCCGTGTAGACCATCGTGGCAGGGAAGTCGAGGCACTGTCCCCCGTCCAGTACGGCCGTCAGAGTCACGTGTTTGTGGGCGGTCGGCAGGTGGACACGGAGACGAAACGCCTCGTCCGACTCAGGTGTTGTCACTTGTTGACAGGTGGCGTTGTTCAGGTCAGTGACGTCATCGACGTTGTAGTCATTGCGATACCCCGTCATCTCAATCACGCCTTTTTCGAAGTAATCTACAAATTAACATCAGCAGGTTAGTCAATGTTGTGAAAACAAAGTTAGTAATACTGAATGCATATAGGCGTACACGTGACACCAATGTCACATGCATGTAAACGCGTATACAACACGGCTGCTTTCATCCTATGTTGTATCAGCTTCGAACTCCTAGATGCGTCCAAACAAATTGCATTTTCCACCTCACGACAGAGCGCTTGTACACGTTCGTTTATTTGCATAAAGCATCGAATTAGTTGAACTGTAGTGTAGTATTTTAACACTACACGTCTACTTATGTATTTTCTTTTTTTGTGTGGACGCTGCACTGAATATATGCTGTTCGCTAAAACATGTAGTCATATTCAACACAGCAAGAGGACACGATACGTCACTGCAGTAATCATGCCCAACTCAGTAATAGAACACAATACGTCATTGCAGTAATCACATCCAATTCAGTACATTAAAAACCACGTGGCCACAGTACAATTATTTCAAGATACCGTAAACACTTACAATATACTTCCACTTCACACAGTGTCAAGACTTGTTGACTTGCGTTAATCTGGATGAACAAGAAGCGCCCCCAGGTGGGCTTGTTGCATGTGAGTGAGAGTCGCGAGGCAGGAAAGACGCCGCTGTAGAAGAGACACTCTTGATGGGGCGACTTATCCGGGCCTTTCGTCGGCGTCGGCAGTGTGTTTGTCAGGCCGACCGTGAAGTTGCAAAGACGTTCATCTGCACAATAAAGCACGAGTTCTACGATGTCAGTGAGGTGAAATATGACATCATATGAAATATACAGACGGCTGTATATTTATTATTTCAAATTACTTTTTTCGGAGAAGACTGAAACACGGGCTCTGCAGTTTGTTGCATAAATTGCCAGTGCATTTAACATCCTCGAGTTAAATTCTTCATTGCACGGTTTTGTTTTGTGTAGTCAATGAATGTTAATTGTGTGTATAATTAAGAGTTTTAACATCTCAAAATGTGTTTGATGATATTGTGACCTAAGCTAATTTGACGAACTCTTACAATACTATCCACACAAAATCGTTCGTAGTTCAATCTACGCAACTGGAAAATGGCACCGTTTTGCCGGAAGTCTACATCTGATTGTGATTTTGGCCAGTTAGATAATTTGCCAATGGCCATAGACGGACTGACACTGTATTGAGTGAGTTTGTTTGACCAATTAATAAATATGATACATAGACTAATTACACAGACATACCAACAATCTAGTGAGTAGCACGCGACCAAGTCTATGAACTTGGTTGTCTCCATAAGCTGTGTTCAAACAACGAGTTGGTAAACATCGCCAAAGAACTTTGAGGGCGTTACAGGAAGAGCCAACAGAGGCTGTCCAGCGAAACAATGGACACGCGAATGTAGTGGTCAAATGGCCATTACCTTTGCCCTACAGTAACTGGCGCGAGCATGATACTACAATAGTATTCCCATTCGACAATATATATATATATATATATATATATATATATATATATATATGTATATATACTTAAACAGTGCCTTATATATATATATATATATACATATATATATATATATATATATATATATATATATGTATATATATATATATATGTGTGTATATATGTATATATATATCAGCGATAACATCTATACTATTAACTGTGCTCACGTGTTGACGTGTTGCTGCGGAAACATATATTCCACGTTGCATTTGATCATTAACTACGTCAACGTTAAGTTGTGATAAGAGCTTCAGGAGAACTTACGAATGTTCACTCTGTTAGCGACCTGTATCACGGACACGAGCCGTTGAGTGCCGAGGTCGACGGCCCACCACGGACTCGGCGTGTAATCTGTGTGTGTGCACGACCCTTTCCGGAACACTCCGTGCGCGATTCCGTCTACAGCCAATGCGGCGTGTCCAGCCGATGACATGGACGACTGGTAGGTCGGCTGGTCCAACGCCATGTTCATAGATGCTGCAACACAACGAACGCGAATACATCCATTCGGCACTGGCAGGTGGTAACTAAGATAAAGCACAACATGCTTCAAGACCAGCGGAGACGAATGTATGAACATAACACCGCAAAATGTCAGCGTTTGAAGACAGCCGAGCTAGGATTGGTTGATACGGGAAGATCAGTTTAGAGATGGTCTAGAGATGTGCATTGAAAATATGATGAAAGGAGGAAAATAACAGTGAGTACACTATACACTGGGGGTCAATATCGACACTACGTTGTGGGATCTGTGTCGATCAATATCGATATTGCAGAAGAGGATCAAACTACACTGGAATATCAGTGTGGAGAGTGCACTAGAGGATCAAATTCGAGACAAAACTGGGCAATCTATGTCAATATAGCACTGGACGATCTATGTCTGGATGCACTGGTGGATCATAGCGACATAGAAAGGTGAATGGTACATGCCATGCCTTTGCACTTACAGTATACTTCCACCTCACACAGGGTCAGGATTTCGCTAGCCTTGCCTTTGTGCTGGATGAACAGGTAGCGCCCTCTCGCGAGGTTTGAGCACGTCAAGGTCCTCTTGGTCGCCGGGAAGGGGCCGGGGTGTACGAAGCAGACGACGTGAGGAAGGTTCTCGGGGCCTGTTGTTGCTGTCGGACGTATGTTTGTCAAGCCGACGGTGAAGTCGTGAAGACGTTCCGCTGTACGAACAGATATAATACATAAATTATTTAAATACGTTTGCGTCCGGCAATGCATTGGATGTCCAGGTTTCGTGAGAAACGCCAAGTTTCACAAAGATAACGCAACGCATGAAATAACACTAAGCAGAGGTATCATTAAAATAACATTTCTTAGCGCTGCGTCTGCATTAGTTAATGCCATATGAAGGATAAACATAGATGGCTACTGATACATTGTTAAAGTGATTCGTTGGGACACGAAAAGGATTTTGTTGTGTCTCAAATTATTTGATAATATTAAACTCTTTGTAATACACAGTTATTTTAATTAATATAACCATGTCATGTAAACCTATGTTTTCATTTCATTATAATTATGTTTTATTACCCACTAATGACAATGATGATATGTCGAAAAAGAATCCCACTCGTGTCCCAAATAACTGTCTTTAGTTTTGAGTCGATCCGCCGGTGCTCTCTGTATATGGCATGGTTGTTAGCGATTAATAAAATATGCTTGTAATGAGATTAAGGCGTACAATTACATAATAATATTAACAAGATTTTGTACATTACAAAACGTTTACATTTCTTAAAGAATCCATTTTCATTATAATTTGGGACACGAAAAAATCACTTTCGGCCCCCAAAGAATCCCTTTAATATCAAGAATACGATATACGTAATACTCATGTCATACAGGAATCAAACGTAATAAACCGTGATTGTTTTGTAGCAATAGATCGTCACTATCAACAACAAATAACAGTTGAATGGTTAAAAATGCCTTACAGTTAACATCGTTGTAAAACTGGCAATAACCATTTTCGTCAGATTGGGTAAAATACTAATTATGCAAGTATATCAATAAATACGCAACGGCGCACAAATACACACTAATGTTATTTAGCAATAACTCACAGTATGTGACCCTGTTTGCAATCTGTATCTGGAAGACGAAGATCTTCGATGCGAGGTCGACGGCCCACCAGGCGTTGGGAGCGCAGTTGTGGGCTGTCGCTGTGCACGTTGTCAGGGACCAGTTGCCATCTTCGTTGCCGTCGATCGCTAAGTCTGCCCGAATGGTCTCTACACTGTATTCTGAGCTCTGGAAGGCCGACCTGCCCAGGGCGATGTTCACTGACGCTGCAACACATTCCGTGCGTGTAGCGCTATCGGCGGCTATGTTGAAATGTGTGAAGGCGGCGAAAACTACGTATAATGTATTGATAAGCGGCGATTGTCATGAGGTATGACGATACCATCTACACCAAAACAGGAAAATTCTTATGTCAAAACATTGCATTAGCTGACAGCATTACTGTCGTCGCCCTCGTTATCAACGTCGTTGTTAACATTATCAATATCGCTAATCAAAACAACAACAACCACATTATCATTATCATCATCAATCGTTTCCAGAAACTCACCATCACGTTCAGTCCTCAGGATTACACACATATGCACACCCACACGCGCACATACGCACACATTCACGTACACACGCACACACACGCACACACATACGCACGCACGCACGCACGCACACACATACATTCATACACACTCACACACACGCACACACGCACACACACACGCACGCACACCCGCACACACCCACACGCATGCACGTACGCACGCACGCACGCACGCACACACACACATACGGAAAATGTGTTGGTCAACTGCTGACGTACTGCCCATCACAACGACACCAACGAGCCTAGCCTAGTTGCATACTGGGAATGTGAAGTAAGGAGTGACAAGTAACATATTTATTGCGACCATATCTAGCTGAACACAAACATAGCATGCCAAACAGTCGTGCTTACCACAATATACCTCCACTTCACATAGGGTCAAGCATTCTTTTTGGGTACCATCACCGGAGATCTGAACGAATAAATAGCGCCCTCTGGAGACATTGGTGCAGTTCAACCCTTGCATTTTTGGAGGGAAAATGCCCTCGTAGAAGATACAGACTTGGTGCGGCAGATCGGTAGGACGTGTCGCTGGAGTCGGCAGCGTGTCTGTTAGGCCGACGGTGAAGTCGTGTAGTCGTTTAACTGAACGATAAATAAACCATTGCAATGGCAGAAATTAAAAAACAGGCGGATTCGCTATGTTATGTTTTTAATTAGCAACTAAATCTGACAACCTTTATTCCGTGAAGTCGTGTAGGCGTTCAGCTAAATGTTTCATTGTTATTTATTTAGTAATTCTTTTAGTATAATATAGTATAATAACAAGCGATCATGTAAGTAACATATATTGTATTCCCAAAATATGACGGAGGCATACAAACTGTACGCAAGAGTTGTACATTTATAAAGCTGTTAAAATAACTATAAACATAATTTTAAGAACTTAATACAGTTGTGATGTAAATACGAGACGTCACTCAATTTGCGTAAGGCGATTATAAACACTTGCTGTCTACAATCATTTCTATGCACAGAAGGGCAGTTTATAGAACATGTTAGATAAAGTGTAACATAGATTTTAGTAACGTTCTGACTTTATTTAGATGATGCAATATGCAAATGATTAATTGTTGTTGTCAATTACATAACACATGAGAATATGCGCCCTTTATACTACCACTGTAAAATGTCATATATTATGCGTTTGTGATTTCATTTGGTGTGCAAAAAACCTACAGCCGGCATCGTTCCTGTTGGCAATTTGAACGGCGACGACAGACATCGTTGTGCCCAGATCCACGGCCCACCACGGCCAGCGGTAAGTGGTATCTGCGGTGAGTGTACATGAATAGGCGTAGTAATTCATGATAGCCTTGCCATCGACCGCCAGGTATGCGCGGCTCACCCGGGTCGTCGAGATCTGACTCGCCGGCCTGTGCAAGGCGACATTGGGTGACGCTGTAACACATGAAGTATTCATCCAGATACTGCATTGCAGTCGAAGCTGGCTGCACGACAGATAACGACCAACACAACGTGTAGGCACATACAGCAACCCACAATCGCTGTTATTGTATTAATTAAACAGCTGCATCGCTGACAAGTTCATTGTTTAAATGAATATGTCACGATCACTGTAAGCTCTGCTCAACAACAGTTAAGACAAATGCATGCGTTTCAACAGAAGCAAATACATCTCATCACATGTCTTCATACACGACACAGTCTAGACACACACGTTGGTCGTACTTCTAACATGTCTACAACTGGTCACTTTGCTTGTGCATGAGGCAGCTTGTATCTGATCAGCTCTACCTTACACAATGGGTCGTGGCAACACAGCGCGACTATTTGATATTCTGGATCAATCCATCGAGTGACGCTTCACCGTCGTATTTCTGTGCGTTGCCATAAACATAATAAAATAATAATTAGTGTCGCGTCACCATAGCCAGTGACACAATACGTCAAACCCCAAGTGACATTACTGCTGTCACAATACAAAGAACACCACAAACACCAACACGACAACCTACACCACCAACACCAACAACACCGCGAACAACAACAACCACGCCACCGACTCCACTAACATCACCAACACCACTACAACAACAACCACCACCAGTTTGTTACAAAACTCGTCAACTTGCCGATGATGGCATGAGAAGTGATAGTTTGCAACTGTCACGAGCAGTCAGTTCCATGCGTGTAGCCTTCCCCTCAGTGAATCATTTCACTTCACATTCTCTGGAACTTGTGAGTGCCAGTTAGCTCTGGACCGGTTGCTTCGATAATACTTCGCTGGTGGCATTCATTCAATACATTCAAAGACACTCGCTCTCACTGTCCCCTGCATTCATTCGCATCACATATTAATAACTTATTTTGACAATGTCTCTGTTAACAACGCCATAACACTGATGTCAGCCAGAGTAAGCCACGGCAGGCGCAGACGTCGTCTAGTGCAGCGACATCAATAAATGAAGACACAAATGCTGTCAGGCAGCAGTAGGCTACGGTAGGCACACATGTCGTCAGGTGCAACGACATCAATAAAGGAACACACCATTGCAAGAGTATATTTAGGCGTACATTATTGTATGTATTGACTTATTATTGATTGTACATTACATGGCAAACATTTGCGGTCAGCCCGTCTGTGCCACACCCTCGTCCCTCCACCACCGCTGTTACTGTCAGATGAACTGTGTTCACAGAACTGTTTAACTTTATCAGACCAACGGCACACTGTTACTGTCAGATGAACTGTGTTCACAGAACTGTTTAACTCTATCGGACCAATGGCACACTGTTACTGTCAGATGCACTGTATTCACAGAACTGTTTACCTCTATCGGACCAACAGCACACTGTTACTGTCAGATGAACTGTGTTCACAGAACTGTTTAACTCTATCGGACCAACGACACACTGTTACTGTCAGATGAACTGTGTTCACAGAACTGTTTAACTCTATCGGACCAAGAACACACTGTTACTGTCAGATGAACTGTGTTCACATAACTGTTTAACTTTATCGGACCAACGGCACACTGTTACTGTCAGATGAACTGTATTCACAGAACTGTTTAACTCTATCGGACCAACAATACACTGTTCTTGTCTGCATCAAAGTAGCAAATATACAAATATATTAGACCAATAAGTGGTTTTGGCAAATTGCACTAACGTGTGTCTCGCGGTTTTGACTTGCTCCGTACACCATGAAAATGACTTCGTAAGGGCTGACCAAATACCGTCCGATTATCTGACTGAGGAATGTTTAATCTGCTTCAATGGACCACCGCGGTTTTGACTTGCTCCGTACACCGTGAAAATGACTTTGTAAGGGCTGACCAAATACCGTCCGATTATCTGACTGAGGAATGTTTAATCTGCGTTTTAAACTATTAACATTATCATTCATTACAAAACACTTGACATTGTGATAGTTCAAGTTAGGAAATTGTTGCACATTTTATTTGGATTTGCCAATTCATGTCCGCCACCGATGTGCTATTTCATACGACATCCAAGTTAAGAAATGTTCAAACAAATCAAGAATCATGAAAATAAAAGTAACTGCTATTCCTATGATACAACATTGGTTGTGCCTTTATGACAGAACCATTATTTAAGCTAATTCCAACCAAAATAATCAAACTCCTTAGACATGTTGTGACCCTTTAAAGGAATGTTTATTACTATACCCAACCAAAAGTTCTATCACATTTTGTTATAATAATAAATCAAATAATGCAAAAATACCAGCACGAGTACTGCTCTTTACGCCAAACTTGTGAACAAAATTGTAGAATGTTTTCATGTTCTCCAACAATTTTCCGACACAATATGAAATAATTGCAACCTAGATTCATGCGTATCTTCAATTGTCCCCTATGTACAGTTTTTGTTTGTTTTGTTATAAAGCATTTGATTCGATAAAGTTATTGTCGATAAGTAAAGACACACCCCGTGGCACGGAGCCGCTGTCTCAGCGAGGAAGGAGAAGCCGTAGGTCAGTGTTTTGCTCACGCTGGCACGCAACAAACCTACTCAACACGCTACGCTCGGGCATTCAGACGCAAACAGAGATGTTACGGAACTAACTGCGGCATTGCGTTGTCTCTAAGTCCAAACATGATATTGACTTCTGGGTCGTGATCCAAATTTGAGTCGCCTAGCCATTGACTAGTCATTGTTTATCCAGTAACTCCGAACTAAAAATATTATTATGCCATTTATCCGTATCTGACGGGTGCGTGAATACTAATGTATGACAACTTGTGCAAGGAGTTGAAACGAAGCGTGATGTTTCGTCAATATTTGTTCCATTTGAGCTTAGCACAAGACATACATTATCAAAACATTGTTACTATAATTTCACTTCAACGCGACATGGAAAGAAATGGTTATCGGATCCATATTATCAAGTTAGTTATATGGCAAGATAAAAAACACTGGAGTGACTCTCTTTTGTACCATGGGGATTATATAACTGCCAGTAAACACAACATGGCAGCATAAAGTAGGATTTACACTCTAACACATGTAAATGTAGTGATAGTCTATGATATTTTGATGGGCTAATCGTGTTTTATTGTATAATGTGAATCCAACTCAGTGAGTTGATAACGCAACTTATGTTATTACATGGTAGATCACAGCTCCCTTTGAATGTGTAGATCCAAAGGGGTCAAGGAATGTTGGGCCCCGTTTCAGTAAAAATGCGATGTTCATTTACAAAATAACATAAAATGCGCCACCTCAAAGTGCGCATTTACGGTCTCGTGATATTCTGGTAAAATACACCAGTTGACGGTATACGTGGGGTTGCTATTTGTTTCTATAAACATTATTAATAATGTGTGTTTTGTAACCGTTATCAGTTAATCAATACATCACGCTTCGAGCAGCAGCACAGCATATGCTTTGCCAGACCTAGAGACAACATCAGTAGTCAAGGTTGCAACACAATCGGTCCAGTTGCACCTTCTGGAAGCTGTACATTTCATCTCCTTGCCGCATCACCAAAAGCATCGAATTATAACCTCAATGCATTCTGAAAAACCCTCAACACGGAATCAACGAATATCCTCGCTGTTTCCACAGGGGTTCACTAAAAGGGTAATTTTTAAAAGGAGGGAATTAGCTTGCCTCAAGCAGAACTATATCTTACCACATGGGAGACGCGGATAAACCAAGGCAACCCGGATTAACAAAAGAGAGGACATTTCACCACGGCAACAGCTATTTTACTTTTCGTTTTCACATCGTTGTCAGGTCAAGAACGGGAAGTCATATTTATAAACATAAACATAATAATTTAACGACCGCACTGCAGTTTTTGTTTATGTAGAATACCTTGTGTTGAACAGCATCAGTTGTAATAATAATAATAATAATAATAATAGTAATAATGATAATAATAGTAATAATAATTAGGTAACTTCTAGTGTGCCTAAATCCTTAAAAACCAAGTTCAATAAAAAGGGTTCACCGCACTCAGAGTCCATAGACACATCCAGTTGTCATCAGATTGTTTGATACGCCATGATAAATTCCGCCATTTAAGTGACGGCGGAATTTAGCAATATATGCAACTGATTTAACACTAGAAGGAAGCCTAATCCAAAGAGTAGGCGCACCTACAGACCTATTAGCCTTTGGGACAAGAAGTAAACCAGAACTAGATGATCGAAGCTGAATATGTTTTCGTACATGAGAAAACAAAGAATGCTCATTGTCTAATCGTGCCGGATGCACCAAACGTGTTTTTGTAAGGCCAAGAGGGGGCAACGGTCGTTTCTGTGCCCACCCAAATTGTCCTTTCTCGAGCCACCTCGGACACGGGCTAGTATGCAGAGTATACATATAGCATACATTTTAGACCGGCAAAATATAACATGACTGTGCTTTCTAGAATGACACCAGGCACGTGAATATTTGGTATCGTTATTAAACATATACACATCAGTGTAACGTACGCATAGTTGACAAGGCAGATACCGCAACGTAGATCAATAATGTATCGCTCGCACTTGCTATGAGGGGGTGACGTCCAGTTAACTTCGACGTCTCTAGCTATAATTGTTTACATACAATTGTCGGAATGCATCGCATCACAGAGACTTTCTGTAATCCCATGTTAATTGCATATTATTCATGGAATATGAGCAACTAACCACGGAAGAGGTGCAACGAAAGAACGTGCTGAGAGTGATATCTGTCGATACTTCATTTGTTTTAAGCAATGCAAAATACGTGACAGTTGTCAAGAACTGGCACGGCAGTTGTCAATGTAGATGCACTCACATCATGATGCTACAGTTAAATACAATTCGACAATTCGACTAGAATCGTTACACGGAAAGGATGGATGCTTACATACCATTCGCGCTGCCAATCAGTATCGTCAGTAGCAAAGCACATGTCGTTGAACGCTGCATAGTGTTTCCTAATCTTGTTTTCTGGATTCGATGATATTTCCCGCACGCTGGTTGTTGAGACCTGAGCGACTTTCACACCTCGCTCGCTCGCACGTCTGTACTGTGCTGTGCTGTGCTGTGCTGTGCTGTCTGTCTGTCTGTCAGTCAGTCAGTCTGTCTGTCTGTCTGTCTGTCTGTCTGTCTGTCTGTCGGTCTGTCTGTCTGTCTGTCTGTCTGTCTGTCTGTCTGTCTGTCTGTCTGTCTGTCTGTCTGTCTGTCTGTCTGTCTGCCTGTCTATCTGTCTAACTGTCTATCTGTTTGTCTGTCTCCCCCCTCTCTCTCTCTCTGTCTCTCTAACTGTCTGTCTGCCTGCCTGCCTGCCTGTCTGTCTGTCTGTCTGTCTGTCTGTATGTCTGTATGTCTGTATGTCTGTATGTCTGTATGTCTGTATGTCTGTCTCTCTGTCTCTCTCTGTCTCTCTGTCTCTATCTCTCTCGCTCTCTCTCTCTTTCTAGCTCTCGCTCTGTCTCTCTGTCGCACTCTCTTTCTCTCCTCTCTCTCCTCAAACTCTGTCTCCCCTCTCCTTCCTATCTTCACTCTCGCTCTGTCTCTGTCTCTGTCTCTGTCTCTCTGTCTCTCTGTCTCTCTGTCTCTCTGTCTCTCTGTCTCTCTGTCTCTCTGTCTCTGTCTCTATCCTCTGTCTGTCTCTGAGTCTGTCTCTCTGTCTCTCTCTCTCTATCTCTCTGCCTGTCTCTGAGTCTGTCTCTGTCTCTGTCTCTGTCTCTGTCTCTGTCTCTGTCTCTGTCTCTGTCTCTGTCTCTGTCTCTGTCTCTGTCTCTGTCTCTGTCTCTGTCTCTGTCTCTGTCTCTGTCTCTGTCTCTGTCTCTGTCTCTGTCTCTGTCTCTGTCTCTGTCTCTGTCTCTGTCTCTGTCTCTGTCTCTGTCTCTGTCTCTGTCTCTGTCTCTGAGTCTGTCTCTGTCTCTGCGTCTGCGTCTGCGTCTGCGTCTGCGTC
This sequence comes from Oasisia sp. SBJ-2009, assembly GCA_964017155.1. NCBI lineage: Eukaryota > Metazoa > Annelida > Polychaeta > Sabellida > Siboglinidae > Oasisia > Oasisia sp. SBJ-2009. The sequence goes on along the minus strand of OZ024855.1, from coordinate 56,967,065 downwards.
TGCGTCTGCGTCTGCGTCTGCGTCTGCGTCTGCGTCTGCGTCTGCGTCTGCGTCTGCGTCTGCGTCTGCGTCTGCGTCTGCCTGTGCCTGTGCCTGTGCCTGTGCCTGTGCCTGTGCCTGTGCCTGTGCCTCTGCCTGTGCCTGTGCCTGTGCCTGTGCCTGTGCCTGTGCCTGTGCCTGTGCCTGTGCCTGTGCCTGTGCCTGTGCCTGTGCCTGTGCCTGTGCCTGTGCCTGTGCCTGTGCCTGTGCCTGTGCCTGTGCCTGTGCCTGTGCCTGTGCCTGTGCCTGTGCCTGTGCCTGTGCCTGTGCCTGTGCCTGTGCCTGTGCCTGTGCCTGTGCCTGTGCCTGTGCCTGTGCCTGTGCCTGTGCCTGTGCCTGTGCCTGTGCCTGTGCCTGTGCCTGTGCCTGTGCCTGTGCCTGTGCCTGTGCCTGTGCCTGTGCCTGTGCCTGTGCCTGTGCCTGTGCCTGTGCCTGTGCCTGTGCCTGTGCCTGTGCCTGTGCCTGTGCCTGTGCCTGTGCCTGTGCCTGTGCCTGTGCCTGTGCCTGTGCCTGTGCCTGTGCCTGTGCCTGTGCCTGTGCCTGTGCCTGTGCCTGTGCCTGTGCCTGTGCCTGTGCCTGTGCCTGTGCCTGTGCCTGTGCCTGTGCCTGTGCCTGTGCCTGTGCCTGTGCCTGTGCCTGTGCCTGTGCCTGTGCCTGTGCCTGTGCCTGTGCCTGTGCCTGTGCCTGTGCCTGTGCCTGTGCCTGTGCCTGTGCCTGTGCCTGTGCCTGTGCCTGTGCCTGTGCCTGTGCCTGTGCCTGTGCCTGTGCCTGTGCCTGTGCCTGTGCCTGTGCCTGTGCCTGTGCCTGTGCCTGTGCCTGTGCCTGTGCCTGTGCCTGTGCCTGTGCCTGTGCCTGTGCCTGTGCCTGTGCCTGTGCCTGTGCCTGTGCCTGTGCCTGTGCCTGTGCCTGTGCCTGTGCCTGTGCCTGTGCCTGTGCCTGTGCCTGTGCCTGTGCCTGTGCCTGTGCCTGTGCCTGTGCCTGTGCCTGTGCCTGTGCCTGTGCCTGTGCCTGTGCCTGTGCCTGTGCCTGTGCCTGTGCCTGTGCCTCTCTCCCGCTGTCACTATCAGCGATGATTCCACACACTGCGCATTTCACCCACGTCTCTACGCCAAATGCCTCTGGTGAACTGTTGTCACCGACAACACAGCAACACTAGCACCGCCAGCAGCAGACTGCGCTAGCTACATTGTCGTTTCCTAAATAATTAAAAACACGAATGTTTGAATACAATTACCCGATCGTTGTATTATTGTTGATAACATCACACTTGATAGCATCACATTAGATAATTATATTAGTTAGTTATTTTGGCAACTCATAGTGTCTATAGCATAAACGATAAATATAAGTTGATACGAATGAACAAATGTCAGTTTGGTGGTTATGCAAATTCGATCAATGGCCTCGATGGTCCCTTCTATCTGGTGTCTATGCCAGGGGATGTGAAAGATCCCACACAAATCGTAACACTGTAATCTGTAGTGGACTCACTAATTCTGCAGAAGGACAACTCTGAAAACCATTGATAAGACACCCTGCATGTTTTATACACACGTTTCAATATATATGATTGCTCAGAGTGAAATAAACTGTTGTTATTATTATAATGGTCAGCAAGTTGACCGGTGGTCATTATTGGAAGAAGAAGGCAGCAGTTTCTAATGGTATTCTGGTGCTTTGTTGAATTAGGACGGTTGCAGATTCACAACAGATTTTTTCAAAACCAAGTTACAATATTTAGAATATTGGTTAGAGTCATGCATTGTAGTTCTACATTCATTAGTTTGAGTCGTGCATGTTGTATGTTATTTTATTTTATTAAATTCAGTACGAAAGTAGACTGTGACATGATTTATTACATAGGTTTTTACGTTTTCAGTAAAACACATCACGGGATAAGGTTACAAGCGTACAGTTGATTCAGTATGAAACAACATTTCATACAACAATTGATACAACAACAGCAATCAATCAAAATGGTAGATCTGTAGCAAATTAATCAAAACGGATGATCTGTAGCAAATCAGTCAAAATGGGCGATCTGTACCAAATCAATCAAAATGGACGATCTGTAGCAAATCAATCAAAATGGATGATCTGTAGCAAACCAATCAAAATGGACGATCTGTAGCAAATCAATAAAAATGGACGATCTGTAGCAAATCAATCAAAATGGGCGATTTGTAGCAAATTAATCAAAATGGACGATCTGTAGCAAATCAATCAAAATGGGCGATCTGTAGCGTGATTGAGTCCTCGATAATGTTATTTGAAATATCAAAAGTCTTTCACAACTGTCATATTATCATCATACGATTACAGTATTGTCGCCGACACCTCAACAATTACCGTTGCTCGTTTTTCTCTCATTGGTAGGTTTCGATGGCTGCCAGTGAACGAGACGTGTTTGTGATGATGACTTCGCGAATGTTGCTATGACCTTTACGATTTCACGATTGCACTGTGACCTATAAGTAATACACGGCTGCAGAACGGAGGACACGCTCACCTGCTAGTGACAATGGTTACAACTAAATTCGTAATTTATGTCAATCCACCAATAGGGACGCATACATTACATCTATATAATAACGACGATGAACGGTATAAGTCCGCGTTTTATCAATTTATGTCTAGTAATTACAGTACATAAATATGCGTATGGCAAGACATGTTTAAAAATAATTTCCTGCGCTTAAACCAAATACACATTTGTTCCTTGCGAATACGAGCAGACGGCTACTATAAAATATATAATAAAGTGGGTGCGAAATGTAAAAACGTGTCACCAAGCTGGTTATCAATTACGTAACTGATCGCGGTGACAAGTCGGCCCAGGCGGATACAGGGTCAGAAATAATTGATGAGAGTTCATACATCACATGCAGACAACGCGCCACCGTCGGCGGCAGTATTGTGTCGTCTGTTTGAGCTTTTCCGTTACGCTCCACTGCTCTCTTCCCATTTAATGGAATTAGGAGACAGACGCAAATGACCCAGACGAAGCGAGAACAACAACCCCGAAGCGAACCCGGCTCTTTCGATAGGCTAACGCACGCAGATAAAATAATTTTCGGCCTATAATGTGTCACTCAAAATCCGTCAAATCTCGAAATTCGCTCACCGATACCGGAACGTATACGATGCCGACACAGTCTGAACATTCGTGTAGTTGAGCGTCGTGTATTCTTCCGGAAAATGAGCCTATGTCCTTCAGAAACGAGCAATCGACGCTTATACTATAGGCGCCATGCTATACATGGTTAGATAACAGAAAATTAGATAGACACCGTTAAGCCATTGATTTAAATTATTATTATAAGTATTTTTTAGTTAAGACTTAAGATCTGGAGGCCTTTACCTAATTAGACCATGACGTAATTATGTATAACAGGGCATTCGCTCTCAACAAGGATTATGTCTGACTATAGCATGTTATGTATTGACTGTGTAATTGTTTCTGTAGACATCATAAATTATTTATTAACATAATCGACAAATAGATCAGAAAGGCGAGTTTCAGTTGAGGAAATTATAATGAAAATTTAGAGCAATCGCTGAATCAAAGACGACCCTTTTCACTTAATATAGTGGAATATTATCTCGATGGTAATCTTGTTAAATATTATGAACTGCGATAAATAATGGTATTTTTGGGGAAATGCGGTGGTTAACGAAACGTCTGACACAATACGTCACCAAACCAATTTCGTGTAGGAGTGCATTTATTTTTAGCCGGCGTCTATGGGACTCATAAATCTGTCCTCCCACGTTTGCGTTCAAAGACAAGAATAGCTCCTACTAGCACCACTGTATTCAATGTGTATACATGTGTATCAAGAACAATGTGTATACATTTGTATCAAGAACACCTGTATTCAATGTGTATACATGTGTATCAAGAACAACTGTATTCAATGTGTATACATGTGTATCAAGAATAACTATATTCAATGTGTATACACGTGTATCAAAAACAACTGTATTCAATGTGTATACATGTGTATCAAGAACAACTGTATTCAATGTGTATACATGTGCATCAAGAACAACTGTTTTCAATATGTATACACGTGTATCAAGAACAACTGTATTCAATATGTATACACGTGTATCAAGAACAACTGTATTCAATATGTGTATCAACAACACACATCATTTAGACGTTATGTGACATGGTATTATCACTTGGATGGTGTACTTATTTATTCATTAAGCAAGAAACTTCATATCACTCCCAAACAAACTACCGAAACTATACATACACTCTCTTTACACCTTTAAATTGGATGGTACTTACGCAATCGTATTTCGATAATGTATGCACAATTAGGTGACTGGGAATCTGTCACTTTTATTATCGGATATTTTTACATTTACCTAAGACAGTCACTTTTACCATACTGGACACACCTATACTATACATCTATCATCAGCTCTACTCAAAGAAACAGTTTATTGTGTAAAGGTCCTATTATCCGGAATAAAATTCTACCTTTTATTCAAAATAAACCCAAACCTCCAGATATAGCCATTATAGAAGTATCACTATTACTACTACTACTATTATTATTATTATGTATTCACACATACCATATTCTATGATAATGATAATAACGATAATGTTAATAATAATAATACAAATTGGATTAGCAACTCAACTAAATTTGATTTGCATTATAACAATGACAGTAGCACAAGTCATGCAAAAGGCTGTCGCATATGAATAATGTCAGTGCATGTCGGGGTTAGATACTCAGTCTCTCAGTTTGAATAGGTAAATGTCAAAGCATATGGACAATATTTTATTTAGCCAACGAGATATATGGAGGTGAGAGTTCACGCCTATTCAGGAGAAACGCGAAAGAGCAGCCTGGCCTTTGAGTTATGACCGTTTAAATTGACCCCATACCCCATTCTCAAGTGCGCAGGCCTTTTGACCGCTGACCGGTCATTACGCGAATGACCAATAGTTTATGGCTCTTTTCAAACATTGCGCCTGGTCGGGTCAACGCATTTGTTATTTGGTTGACGTCGTCCACATGAATGTACGCACACACGAAGACACACAAAGACACAACGACACGCGAACAAAAGCATACAAACAATGACAAACACACCCACACATGCACGCATCTAGTCAGTGACCACGCGCTACATTCCCACCCACACGCACGCATGTACGCACGCGCGGGAGACATACCCATCCACACGCATGCGCGCACCCACCCACTCACACGCACGCTCTCGCATGCATACGAATAACGACACGCACAAGAACACGCCCACGCAAATTCACGCGAACACACACGCACGCACGCACACGCCCGCACGCACGCACGCACACACGCACGCACGCATACACACACACACACACACACACACAATGTGCATTATATGTACAGTGTTAAGTAAGATAAACACTGATATTACCTCTTATTATCAAAACAACACATGAAGAAAACATGTGGCGTATTTCTAAATGGTTGACGTAGATGACATGATGAAAATTAATGAATGTTGAGAGCACACGTAGTTAGGCCATTCACACGGGATGTGGTAAACTGTTTTTGCCCTTCTTTGTGGTGGCAA
>OZ024855.1:56941434-56956434 GCA_964017155.1 Oasisia sp. SBJ-2009 | reverse complement strand
CGGACGACAGAATAAGTCGGGTGCTTTCCCACAACAGATAAATCTCGAAACCGAAACATGCCTTGTGTGGGTACGTGTGTGGTCTATTTGTAACTTCACCGAATATTAATGTTGTAAAAGTATATTATTATTACTTGGCTGATTAACCTGTATTTACGCCATTACGGAGCATTTTTATTTGGTTGAAATTTGCAGTACCGACAAATTGTCAAACTAACATTACAGTTAATGAAATAAATACCTAATTAATAATTGGGATTGAAACAATTCTTCCAAAATGTATCACAGTCTCTCTATCTCTGTCTCAAATGAAGGCCTTAATATGCCTAGTCCAGGTTCTTTACTTCACATTCGTGGTTTTGTGATGACACTGTCAATCGTAGTTGTCGCTTCATTAAGAAAAACAATGCCGAACGTATGTAATGTGTACGTCATTCAATGACAATTTGCGTCTCTCCGTGCAGCTCGGCATTCCCGTCCATGAAATCGGCCACGCGATTGGCTTCTGGCACGAGCACGTGCGCCCGGACCGCGACGACTACGTGACGGTGAACATGTCGTACATCTATGAGCGTTTCAGGAGCAACTATTTGAAACTCAACAAGACGTTCGTCGACACCGCCACGGGCGTTCCATACGACTACGGATCGGTGATGCACTATACTGCAACGGTACGCATCGACGGAAAAAATCAATTTCATCACCAAATCAGTGTCGATATTATAGCAATACAATATTACGTTGATCAATCAAGGACAAACTCCGCATGTTGTATGGGAAGGCAAGCAAACTAATGATACATACGATAATAGTGCTGGGCCCAGTTTCATGAAGCCGTGTAACTTTACGCGCAATTACGCGGTCTACTGGTCGCAGCTAACAGCGAATAGTCAATGTAGCGTACGGCCGGTTTCATGAGACCAATTTAGCATTGGCGCCACTAGCATTGACCCCCTTACGTCGCGGTGGGGAATCCCTGTATTTGTGCTGAGTCTGAACATCCTTTTTTATTTCTAGCTGTGCCTTTGTCGTTTGTATTGCAAATGGGAAGCTATGATGAATGTAAAGGATATCCAATGTATACATTAAAAATAATAATGTTGAGAGTGGGCGTATCGGGAGCATACCGTACATTTTCAACTTCGGGAGCATACCGTAAATATTACAACCAGCGTAAAGTTACGCCTACTAAATACATGGTGCAGCTAAGTGCATCTATGGAGCAGACTCATGAAACGCAACTAGTGTAACTTTACGACGTCTTAGATTTTCGACGAGTTATCGCCCGCTACGACGTCGTAAGTAGCCGCTATGAAACTGGCCCCTGAACGGCAAAACATAGAACGTAAAACATAAAACGAAAATGAACGAAGCTACATTTTTAAATGTTTTGACACTTTGTGCAGGAACTTAGCATTGGACGTCTTCGTTCACTCAAGCCGAAAAACCCGCTGTACCTGAAGACGATGGGCCAGCGAGTCGGTCTGTCCTTCTTTGATGCCAAGCTCGCCAATCTTGCCTACTGCAAAGGTCAGTCGCTACTGGACATCATACACCAACTCAGTAACACCCACCTGCCGCACACTCTTCTTGGAAACATGCATTATGTTTATTGACATAGGACACGTCGTGTTGCTCCTCGAACCATTGACATTATACACTCGTAATTGCCACTGCATGTCGAAGACGCACTATTTGCTTATTATCCTTATAATGCTCTAGCAACAAACACTACAGTTAACTATCTACTTCGCCACATCAGAACGTCGTGTTGTCGCGTCTGATGCGAGTCCGTTTTGCCGCAGACAAGTGCGCCGGAGTGAAGCCGCACGTGCGCTGCTACAGGGGCGGCTACCGAGACCCGAACAACTGCCGCAAATGCAAGTGTCCGGAAGGTTTCGGCAGAAGACAGTGTCGCCGACCAGCCCCCGCCAACGGAGGTAGAGTCACGTTTTACTGCGCAGTCGCTCGGTCCAATATGAAACTGCGGAAACAATGTTCAAAACGACACAAGTAATACGTTTGTTGTTGAACAGTTCGCTTGACCCTTGATTGTAATTGTAAATGTTTACTGTTTAATAAGAGTTTTAGATGCACGGGCCGCGTTTGACCATCCCTTATGTATATACTATTTACTTTCTATTAAGATAAGTTACCAAAATGGACACAGAAACAGGATACTTCAAGATTAATTTTGTTGAAAAGATTGCACAATCAAAGCCAATTCAGGAATGCACACACTCGCGTAAGACACACGCACACGTCCACGTGCTTTTGTAGTCTAATTCCCTACCTTCATAAGCCTATCATGTGTAGGATACCTACATTATTTCTAAACATAATATGTTACCATCGTTGTTTCGTTTGTTCACCTCTGTTTTGGTTTATAGGCTGTCATCCAACCAGTTCCAGTACCATATATGTGCGTTCTCGCACGGAGAAGTGTTTGTGGACCCGCAACTACAACCAGGCCGACGGCAAAGGCGCCTACAGACACGGAGACAAGTGCAACTGGCTCCTGAAGGTACAGACTCTTGTCCATACGGTGGCAGATAAACGATATACCATCTTTCACTGTCTCGCTCGCTCCCTCACCCATTCACCAACTCACTCACTCATCCACTCTCCCACTCACACACTCATCCATTCTCCCACTCACACACTAAACCACTTACCCACTCACACACTCATCCACTCACCCACTCATCCACTCTCCCACTCACACACTCATCTACTCTCCCACTCACACACTCATTCACTCTCCCACTCACACACTCACCCACTCATCCACTCACCCGCTCACACACTCATCCACTCACCCACTCATCCACTCTTCCACTCACACACTCATCCACTCATCCACTCACACACTCATCCACTCACCCACTCTCCCACTCTCCCACTCTCCCACTCACCCGCTCACCCACTCATCCACTCACACACTCATCCACTCACACACTCATCCACTCACCCACTCACCCACTCACACACTCACCCACTCTCCCACTCACCCACTCTCCCACTCACCCACTCATCCACTCACACACTCATCCACTCTCCCACTCACCCTCGACTCTTGTATTTGTCCAGGATCTTTCGGTGCGTGATTCCAGGATGTCCCGTCTCCTTCAGCCATCTGTCACAAATAGGCCGCACGGACGTGATCAGCACTCATGTCCTAGCTATTCCCTCTCCGTTTCTTTCTTAGTTAAGCCGGCGATGTTGTGTGTCTGTTTTTCTTTGCTGCAACTGCTCATCGGCGGCCCTCGTTGTCCCAATCTCTTCACGAATCTACCGGCGACATAGGTTCCGAAATGCTTTCAGCTTGAGTGCTAGCCTCAGTGTCAGTTTTCAACATTCAATACATTATAAGGGAGAACGGTACTGTTGAAAGTCTCCATTTTGGTTTTAATCTCAGCTGTTTTGTAGGCACGCGCGGGAAGGAAGATCGTGGTTCGGTTTGCCGGGCGCAGGTTCAGCACCTACTGCTATTACGACGGCCCATCGTGCTACCAGTGGGTCGAGATCAAGTACAAGAAAGACTTGGCACTCCGCGGACCAAGGTGAGCGACCAGTTGTATATTATTAACCATTTCAACTATAAATGTGACTAATATAACATACACAAATGAACGCCACATTGTATCGTCCGGTACACCAACGTCGACCTCGACGAAGCCAAGTACGCGTGATATGTTTATTAACAAGAAACGTTATAATATACAATTATTTTTATGGTGTGCCTGAATATTGAACTCACTCTCGCGTAGACTTGTCGATGTATATGTCTGATTTTCCTATTGGATATAATTTAAATAAAATCAATGGAAATTGTGGCGAAAGATTGTTGTGGCCTTATGTCCCACTGGGGACAAAGAGGATAAGTAAATAAGTAAATAAGTAACCACAGGGTCATTCCACTCATACCTTTCTACGTCTGTGATTGCCAAGAGAGAAATTACTAAATTATTATATTTTATAAGAGAAGTAGTGGTTTGTTCATTTGGTAATTTCTGTAGCGCTATATAATACAATGAAATCACACTATTAACTCACGGGATTACACACACACACACGCACGCACGCACGCACGCACGCACGCGCGCGCGCACACACACACACACACATATATATATATATATATATATATATATATATATATATATATATATATATATATATATATATATATATATATATATATGTATATATGTTAGTCCCACTTTGTTTATCTCTGATTTTATCGCTCAGGTTTTGCTGTAATCCGGGTGGTATTCCCAAGTTCAACGGAAAAGCTACATTGACGTCAGAAAGGAACAAGATGATGGTGATATTCAATGCGGAATATCCAATCTTCAAGATAACTAACATGTATACAACTGAGGTTCCTGTACATTATATGAAGGGCTTCAAACTCTGCTACAAGCTGGCTTAACACTAGGTTTGGTAACACTGAATGGCGTCAATTTCCGGTTGCCCGTGTACACACGAACACGATCGCAAACATATTGACTTTATTGTGATTTTTCTTAAGTGAGCAACGATCTTTGTTTGACTTCCATATAGGAAATGTGTTAACATACATATAAAATAGTATGACTGTTCACTAGAGGTGTGGCTATAAAGACTTATGTAAAGAACTTTACGCCAATGACAGTCGTTTACGGATGTTATTTATATTATGTAAACAATATTGAAAAGGAAATGCAGCCGATTACAAATTATGGTAATATAGTAGCAGGCCAATATATCACGACAATATTATATTTAGTTAAGAGTCTACGATAACGTCTTTGAAAACGATGCATTATTATAACAACGATGTTGATAATAAAGATTGAGGCGTTGCAATATAACGTGTATGTGTTTATTATATAGAATTATAGTTGTTTATGTAGTTAAGATTCCACCATGCGAATGCCACCCACGTTTCAGCATGGGGACAACATAGGAAATATTCCCCTTCACTTGTTATGTCATATAATGTAAGTGATTAGTCTCGTCTCTTATTTTCATTTTTAGCGGCATACAGTGTACCAACCTGTACCGCTACAAATGAATGGTTACACCCCCTTAAATTCACCAACGCTTAAATCTTGTGTCCATTAGTTCACACATTTGTCAAACATCGGAAGGTTAGAGTTAGTTAGTTGTAAAAGTATAAAAAAAACGTTAAGGTTAAATTCTTATATAGGCGCAATGTTCAATCCTAAGGATTGCTCAAAAGGGCCTTAAACTCTTTACTCCCTGGCAGACCAAAACTTGAACACCATCTAAGATTTTCCTAGAAGCATCCAGCAGTAAATGCGCGAAGACTATTCATGCACATATATCCACCACTATCTATAGCGAGTTATTCATTCATACATCTAAGTGAGCTGAAGCAATGCAACATGAAACCAATTGCCCTTGGTTTTACCCGGCAGCACAGGATTCGAACCCGGGTTCTATTAGTCGAGAGCCCGAAACTCTATCCACTCCGCTACCGCGCAACTACAACACTAAGTACTGCTACGATTAGATTAATGTAGAATAAAACAAAATGAAAACAGCCGGGATTACAAAACAAACAACTGGTGCCTGATGTTGCGTTCCACTCACTTCGTGGTTACCGTGAATACCGGCTCATGGCCCCCTGTGTGACACAGTTGCAGACATTTAGCGATCGTCTATGGGATACGCTCGAGAACTTACCAGTTCACCACTGGTGTTTACCGTCTGCACGATGAGAATGGAACGCAACAAAGGTATAGACGGATGTTTTCTGCAATATATTCTTCGCAGATGACTGCGACCTCAACAGCAAAGCTGTGCAACAATGCAGAATAACATGGACAGTTCCATAGCATGTGATAACATGAGATCAATATTTTTAGTTACCAGTCGTACTTTTAACGAAGAAACTGAAGCCTGAATCCCGGTTCGCAAGGAAAATATATTTAATCACGCTTCACGCTGTTGCACGAATCACAGGGATAACAAGTTCGTTGTCGTTTCACGAGGAAATACTTTAGCAAATCACGGATCACTGCAGATTAGTTTGTCCGCTAGAACAGTTGAGGCTATGGTAGGACAGTAGATGAAAACCAAAACCATGCATACAACATTGCAAAAAAAATTACATCAGTTACTAGGCCATTACGTGACTGTCACATGTTGATGTTGGGATATTATTATCCTTCAAACGATATAAATAGCTTAGTCGTTGTTAGACTCATTGAGCCCACGACACCAAATATGCAGCAGACAACGCTCAGTGCGCACCTGGCGGTCAATTCGCTCGCAAGAACCACCTTTGCCGAACCCCGACAGAGCGCGACACTGTGCGCGCTGCACGCCGTAGATGAGTGTTCAGGGCCCAGTTTCATGAAGCCGTGTAACTTTACGCGCAATTACGCGGTCTACTGGTCGTAGCTAACAGCGAATAGACAATGCAGCGTACGGCCGGTTTCATGAGACCAATTTACTTCGCGCCACTAGCATTGACCCCCTTACGTCGCGGTGGGGAATCCCTGTATTTGTGCTGAGTCTGAACATCCCTTTTTTCTTTCTAGCTGTGCCTTTGTCGTTCGTATAGCAAATGGGAAGCTATGATGAATGTAAAGGATATCCAGTGTATACATTAAAAATAATAATGTTGAGAGTGGGCGTGTCGGGAGCATACCGTACATTTTCAACTTCGGGAGCATACCGTAAATATTTCAACCAGCGTAAAGTTACGCCTACTAAATACATGGTGCAGCTAAGTGCAACTATGGAGCAGACTCGTGAAACGCAACTAGTGTAACTTTACGACGTCTTAGATGTTCGACGTGTTATCGCCCGCTTCGACGTCGTAAGTAGCCGCTATGAAACTGGGCCCAGAGGTTGCGAACTTGTTCAGGACTTCCAGTTGTTTGTGGTATTCTCATTTCGTTCCACAAGTTAATGTGGAAAAACAAAGGTAGCAACATGCGTACCAAACGGCGTGTTTGTATATATCAGTGGGAGAGGTCCATAAGAGGACTATGTTTTCGATACCTTTCAGAATAATCGTCGTTAGTGACGCGATTGCAGAACATTACGCTCATCCTGGTCACCTAGGTTTACGGATATTACGTCACAGAGTATCTTCCACACGCGTCTCAATAGCAATCTCGGCACCGCGAAAGATAAGCTGCGTTCTTTTATTAATCACGATTTTGACAGGTTTTCGGTTGCGAAACAAGGCCTAAAATAATAATTCAAGATGACTGACAGTGTCAGTGTGTACAATCAAACAATATAGCCGCTTACCTAATTTATGACTAGCTCTAGGTTCTCTGGATGGACCTATTCTTCACTCTTCACCTCTGGACGACTTAGTTCAGAAGTTCAGTTTAAATCTAATTATAGAAATACAAGTCAACACAAAATGATAGACACTGATATGACTAAACTTCACTGTCTGAACTGTGCAGTGGGCCGAGACTCTGGCCCTGGGCCTAGCCCTAGCCTTAGCCTAGGAGAGCAAAACGGAAGAGAAACGCATCTCACTCTGTTAGGCTCAGACAGGAGAAACGGGATGAGGCGGAGGAATGCGACAACGAAATAGGGGATAAACAGGCCAGTGGATATTTTCTGGTTGTTGCTCCTTCAAAGGACGCTGGCGCCTCATAAAATGAAAGTTAGTAACTTGACATTATGTCTTGACCAAAGCAAAGCCAAAGCACCAGTTGACCTAGATACAGAACAGATACCAAATATTCAAAATATGATTAAAAAACTATTTATCCAGGGCTTATGTGTCAAGGGGTAGTCAGTGTAGTACAACCTGCCAATCATTTCATAGATATATGTTTTCGTACATTTGTTTCAATGGTTACAAATTGGGAAGTAAAACTTGCTTCAGTGAGTGAAGGAGGGACAGTCATGTTACGAGCTCACTGAAGGCATTTGGAATTGTAGGACGTCTTAACCAAATTATCACCAAACACATGTGTCTGATGGTGCAACAGACCTTGGATGTATTCCAATCAGTGATTTTGATTCCAATTAATATATTGATTCCAATTCCATCCATATTGGCAATTCCAGTTCCAATCCAGAAAACTATTTTCGTTCTGATTCCACCCTCACTATGGTGATTATGTTTACAACTAACTTATTTGATTCCGCCTACATAATGGCGATTCCGATTCCATCATGTTTTAATCTGTTTTAGATTCAACCCACTCCCCACCCAGCACCCTGTAATGTTGATGATAAAACCGCTATATCACCCTAATTCCACTAAATATTAGTGCAAATAGTGGCTTTTTATTCCATGTCAGAGCATATAGCTCATTAGCGATTCTTCTCCACTGAACAGGGTTTTGGTCATTCATGTCCAAAGTTTTCTATTTCCACCCTGCTTGTGCCATCTCTCACTCCACTTCTCTGTACCATGTGTTTCTCTGCCATCCTCTTTGTCTTCTGCCTTCTGCCATGCGGGTTCCATCTTAGTGCCTGTCTTGGGATGTGATGTGTTGGTTTACTAAGTGTATGACCAGCCAAGCTATAATTTATGATGGAATTCGGACACAGTGGTAGAACCATAATCTCACCGCGGGGTTAGGATGAGTAGAATTCAGTTTCGATCAAGGAATTGTTGGAATCATAATTGCCATGTTGTGGATGGGATCGGAAATGGAATCAAGCAAGTTATTTAGAATAAGAAATGCCGTAGTTTTGGTGGAATCAAAAAGATAGTTGGATTCAGAATTGAAATTGTCATAGTGTGGAAGGAATCAGTATTGTCCCGGGTCTGATTTGCATCCATACATCTGCCTGTAGCAACTTCACCTGGGAATTTAAAAGACCTACTTGTAACTCGACTGCTCCTTCTGGTCGAGTTAGTGTCTCCAGCACATGACGCTTCCTTTCATACATGTCATACCTGGATTAATCAACACCGTCAAGTGGATATGTGGCACCCTATAACCGACATAAGAACTCTTGCATTTGGTCAATATAGTTCAATCTCATCCTACATCACCAAGTCTGATTCATCGTTTGTGGCTGTGGTGTAAGTTGTGATTCACTATTTTCACATTTCTTGCCTACTGCCTTTAATAAGTAGTTGAACGAGATATGGAGGTTTTGCAACAACAGGTCCACCTGTCATACTGTTAACGACTGACCCGTGCCATTCATTTACCTCTGTTATAGTCTGACCTAGCCCCTCTGTTATGGTTACTTGTTGATCTATTACGGTAGTCATTCTGTCAGTGGTACCACTTGATGCCCAGAGAACTGAAAGCAGACTAAGTGTTGTAACAGGAAAATCAGTTGTGCATGATTCTTCAATGAAACTGGACCAACAAGGTTCGTGGGAAGTTAGGGATTGCACTGAGTTATCACGTTTGCATTTTGCGTGAGTTCTCCCGCCATTCTCTACAAACCAGCCCAAGTTAAGTTTTGGTCGACTGATAGTTCAATCATTGTCAGAATATTCAGGAACCCGGTCTTGACGCCAGAGAATCATGCACAGAGGAATTCCCTTTTGACGAATATTATAATTGCATACTCATAATTTGGAACGCATCGTATTATACCCCTTCATATGCATAAACATATTGCAACATGAAGTTTAACTATGTTACTGATTAATATTTAACTCAAACATAGCAATTTACTAGACCTAAGTGGCCTATATTGAAGGTAACAAATTGGCAGATAAATAATATATATATATATATATATATATATATATATATATATATATATATATATATTCAGTTCCTTGTGTAAACAAATATTAAAGTTTGACAACTTGTAACTTGTATCTTGTAACTTGTAACTAGTTGGCATCATGAATTCTAAAAAATAACACTTGACTGATAAAACTCCAAATATCACATCAAAGAGTTTAAATCTGTAGGTCATGCGATGCCCCATATTCATAATGGAGTTGTTGACACATCTCTGTGTGTCGGCGGTAATATTTTTCTCAGTCTCAAACCCCTTACCAAATTTAATTAAGGTCAGCCAATAAGTGCATTGCCTATGATACCCGATTAAGCTGTGTATGTGTTTCTGTTACATTAAGAAACGTACTATAGGTCCTGATGATCGAGAAACACTCACACTAATTATTTCAATATGTAGAACTCAGCTGCTTGTGAAAATTGTTGATTGAGATTCCCTTTAAATTTCAATAGATTTTGTAAGCTTTCTGTCTGGATGGTTCAGTCAAGCTACTATTGCATTCCAAACATACATATGTGTACACATGTATGGCTGTGTATATGCCATTATTCGGACCATAGCAGCATTTTCCACAATGCCTTGAATAGTTCATGTTTCATAAACTGGTATTAATTTTAATTATTGTCATATTTTAATAGATAAATTATTTAGTTTAATACCTTGGCATGGATCACCAAACATGTCTCCCTAAAATGTAACACTGGTGACTACTACTACTTAGCCAAATGGTTATATTAATTTAAAAACAAATATGTAAATTAATTCCTAGTTTATTCATATATTTCCACTGTTTTCTATTATTGTGCCTTGCATAATATTCTTGTTTTGATTCTACGAGTTGTCCACCCATACGTTAATATTCCAACCGATATTCCAAATGGCAGTATTGTAGCTGCGTGAGATGGCAGCATGTTTCAGCCCCTCAACTCCGCCTGGACAAATAATGGGCTGCCGATGTAGCCGTCAGGGCAGCTTTACCCCATGTTAGGGTAGAGACGGTGATTGGTTCTCCACCCGAATTGAACAAAAAACATAAATTAAATACGGAAACTTTTTTTTATCAAATAATGCTGTATTAAAAAACGATTCAAAATGAAACATATATTAACCAAAAAAAATTAATAATAACAATTTGCAGTTGTTTATAAAATAGGAATTACGACAGGATTAACCAGTATCCCAGAGTTGACAGCATTGTTTAGCAATAAACGGATAGCATTCAAAAGCCGGTAAGGTCACCAGACTGTCTTCTCGGCGTAGTTACGCAGCCGACCAATGGTCGGTTAAGCGAGACTACATAAGGATCTATGAATGTATTTTGAAAGAATTGATTTATTACTTGAATTTTAAAAAAGAAAGAATCTTTGACTATATCTGATGTTGCGTTTATAATTATGTTCAGTAGATCTACGTTTGTGCATAAATTCATTTCATACCTTAAATATTTCGTTTGTGTCAATCATATAGAGTATGCGTGCCCAGGGCTGGCGCGCTTGAATCATAAACTGTATCGAACAGTCAAATAGGTAACTGCTATGGCACATGTGCATATATTACAAATAAACATGTCCACCTTATGTTGTTATGATTGTATCTTTATTATTATTATCGCTATTACAACGTTCAGTGTTCATACATTCCTGATACGGCTGTCTTAAATTATGCCCGTGTCTTCACTACAGCTTACGTATCAACTATTTTATCGTACAATTCTACAGTCCTAAGCCTGTCTTAAAACCAACTATGATACTCTCTTACAAGGAAGCACAATAAAGTCAACCTCTGCGGGGTTGTGTTCCTGTCCAGCGCGCGCAGCCGGACGTTGACATCAGTACATTTTGCCAACCTAATTTAATATTGGCGCTATTTTGTAGCAGAGTTTGAATCCCATCATGTAATGTGAAGGAACATCCGTTGAATACTTGTTGGTGAAGAGTGGATACTCAGCATTGAATATCACCATCATCCTGTTGCTTTCCGACGTCAGCGTACTTTTTCCGTCGAACTTTGGAATATATCCCGGGTTGCAGCAGAACCTGGGCGATAAAACCAGAGGATAACACGTTAGCCTCTTATTGCAAATAATGAACACGCAGCGAATTAAAGGAGTTGATGTACCTAAATAGAAATAACTGTTTTCAAAAAGCACATGTTTGTGAGCATATATATGCCTCCTATTGCACATTTAGTATTACTTGTGCGGTGTTTAGTGGAGCCACCATAGTAAGGATTGAATACATTCATCCCGTGCCTGTAGTCCATGGGCCAAACCAGGTGTCGCCGCCAACGGCGGTGGCAATGTCTCGTTATGGTTTTTGAAATATTCCGTGTCTCTGGAATATATTTTTTAGCTCGGCGGTTATCTTTCTACAGGCTGCCAAATCACATTACCTCTTGTAGTAATAATTGCGTCACACAGATCTAACGTCCCTAGCTAGCTGCCTGGTCCGTGTAACTATTTAACCACAAATCAGTCTAAATGAGTCCTAGTCCTGTACAGTCGTACGGATATATATACACATCACATAGTCGCTTACCTTGGTCCACGAAGTGCCAGGTCATTCTTGTACTTAATCTCGACCCATTGATAACAGGAGGGACCGCTATCATAGCAGAAGGTGCTGAACCTGGGCCCGGCAAACCGAACCATGATCCTCCGGCCCACCGATGCCTACAAACCAGTGGTGAGTAACACAGTAAGACGACACCCAAGAGCAACGTTTTCAGTTATTCTTACGCACGGCTCTGAATGCGGGAAACTGCCAACGACCTGGATTGAAATTGGATATTTTCTATAGGCTAACAGGCTTGTCAAACAAAAGTTACGACTCAAAAACAGACAACACATCGCTGACAAGACAA
Organism: Oasisia sp. SBJ-2009; assembly: GCA_964017155.1. NCBI lineage: Eukaryota > Metazoa > Annelida > Polychaeta > Sabellida > Siboglinidae > Oasisia > Oasisia sp. SBJ-2009. The sequence goes on along the minus strand of OZ024855.1, from coordinate 56,943,864 downwards.
AGAAAATGACGGAGCTGGAGACAGCGAGGCCACGCACGTGTGGATAGCAATTTCTGGTATCCCATTCAAGACAGGGCTCCACGTGGTGGGTAATGATAAACGTAGACAGGTCAAGCTGTTGCAATTTGGTGACCGCCAATAGACCGACCGACGTCTTGCTTTGTGCGTCACTATGTCAGGAACATAGAATAATGGGGCACTAACATAACTGCTACTCCAGTTGGCGCCGTTAAGCAATTCGATCCCCTATGCCGTCAGCCGCCAGCGTCCCGTTACTTCGTCACGCCGCATTCATTCATCATATCCAGCATTTATTAAACACACGTTGTATATAATATGTCTTATATTAATAACAGCTGGAGCATAAACTAATTCAAAGATGATCTGAAATATGTAACAAAAAAACATACGCGTGTGAGCGGATTACGTCGCAGGATTGAATTGCGTATCAGCACCCCTAACGATCTGTCGCAGAGCTATTAGATAGGAGCTGGGGCACTCCCCCTGTAGAACCAAACGAGCACAGGTCTCGCTCAAACATCTCGGACGCCTCGTCGTTTAGTACGGTATCTGTTTAAATTGTTATACCATCCGTGAGAGGGTGCTGTGTATATAAGAGCCCCAGCTCGGATGGATTAGCTCTGTCTATAGATTCCCCTTTGATGTATCCAGTATATTACGGTTTACTTACGTCACAATCAATGTTACGCGTTACCTTCGCCTAGCTTTGCCAACAATGGTTATAACAGAGCTGCTACATAGGAGCTGGGGCACTCCCCCCTGTGGAGCCAAACGCGCACAGATCTCGCGCAATCTCGGACGTCTCGTCGTTTTGTACGGTATCTGTTTTAGGTTTTTATATCATCCGTGTGAGGGCGCAGTATGTTTAAGAGCCCCAGCTTGGATGGATTAACTCTGGTTATAACAGCTAAATATATTAATTACATTACTAATGCGTTATGACATCACCTAGAGCAAACATTTATGTATACATTTGATACAAATCTTTCCCTTAGGTTGTTGTTGTAAAGATAATCTTCTGAAACCAGAAATTCAATAAAATATAAGCCTAGGACGAGAAGCAGCCATTTTCGGTCCTAATGGCGAAGTTTGCAAAGCAACCTGGATACGTCTACATCAGTTGATTAAGCATAACGATGTTTAGATAAGTGTTCGTGCAAGCAATAGCGAAATAAATATGTGGAAACGTGAGAAATCTCCCCGATCTCTACCTGCAGGAGCCAGTTGCACTTGTCTCCGCGGCGGAAGGTTCCCTTGCCGTCGGCCTGGTTGTAGTTGCGACTTGACACGCAGTGTTCCGTGGTTGAGTCCACGATTATGACACCGGAGCTTGTTGGTGAACAACCTGTCAGGTGTACAGTGAAGGTAAAGTAAACCCTGTTTACATGTCGTTGTATTCAATCCGTATTACAAGAGCTTTAAACTGGCAAACTTGCTCAATCGACGATCAACTCCTGATATGCGTGCAGGTACGGCGTATGTGCGTGATGAAAACAGTTCGTTCATTTTCTTTACAACATCGTGTGTAGGTGTGCGGTTAACAGCTAACTAAATTTACGGGACGTGGAGTGAACAACGTGGCCAAAGCTTTGTTCCTGGATGACCATAACCATAAACCTGGTTATTGCTAGTGTGTGTGCGCACGCACGCGCGTGTGTGTATGAGTATGGTGTGGTGTGTGGTTATGTTGCATGCGTGCATGTGTTATTTCGTGCTTTCGAGCATGTATGTAACCCAAATTAAATAATAACCAATTTGCAACATTGGCAAATCTTTCTTTCTTGACCAATTAATTGCGTAATCCTGAAACATGCTTCTAGAGCACAGCTGCCACCTAGGCAACAAGACCGCGTATCTACTTCGCTAACAGTGACTGTACCTCCATGGACGGGTGCTGCCACCTAGGCAACAAGACCGCGTATCTACTTCGCTAACAGTGACTGTACCTCCATGGACGGGTGCTGCCACCTAGGCAACAAGACTGTACCTCCATGGACGGGTGCTGGATCGCGACATTCTCTTTCCCCGAAGCCTTCCGGACACTTGCATTTTGAGCAGTCGTTTGGATCTTGGTAGCCGCGGTTGTAGCAGCGAACAAATGGTGTAACATTCGCGCATTTATCTGTGACGACACGTGTTTGTTAGACGTAGCAAAGGCGACGGAAAACAGCCAAAAGAACACAAGAGACGATAATAATGTATTTAATAATAATGAGTAGTAATTGTTGTGGTTATGTAGAAAATGTGAGAAGATATACCTTCGGTGTGCATTGTTTCCTGCAAGAGTGTGCTTCGTAACTTAGATAATATACTATGGTAATCACGGTTAGGGGTGTACACTGTCTAACAAGGAAGATGCATGAGACGCTGTGGATAAAGAACAGGGGATAGTGATGTTCACTGCGTGGA
>OZ024855.1:56923934-56936434 GCA_964017155.1 Oasisia sp. SBJ-2009 | reverse complement strand
ATGTATGTATCTGTGTATGTGTGTATGTATGTATGTATGTATGTATGTATGTATGTATGTATGCATGTGCATATATATATATGTATATATATATATATGTATATATATATATATATATATATATATATATACATGTACATGCATACATACATACATACACAGATACATGCATACACACATGGATACATACACACATATATATATATATATATACATATATAGTAATAATAATATAGTAATCCTTATATCTCATCACGAACTTGCGCCGTGCCAACCGCCTGTCCATGCAGGCAAGAGAGCATGTCATTTGTGCCTATTGCTCTGAAACCATTTGGAGCTAATGACTGCAAGTAATTTAGTACTCATTGCTGTCAGACTGATATTGACAGCTACACGTGTACGGGCTTTCTTTTTGACCGCCACATACTGCCTCATCACGCTCTCGCTATCTACCTCCTACGTATGACGTATGGGCGACTTCCAGTCCTGTATTACTTACTTGAGTTTGGCTGTAAACACAATATGTTGTTGGGTGACCTTCGTATCGGGGTCGACTCGTTTGAATCTGATGCACGTTTCTGACTCCCAATGTTTGATGGCGGCCTCGATCATCAACTTTGCATCCTCGTCTGAAATATATATATATATATATATATATATATATATATATATATATATATATATATATATATATATATATACATATATATATATATGTGTGTGTGTGTGTGTGTGTGTGTGTGTGTGTGTGTGTGTGTGTGTGTGTGTTTCTGTTAGTGAGTGAGTGAGTGTGTGTGTGTGTGTGTGTGTTTGTTTGTGTGTGTGTGTGCGTGTGTGTGTGTGTGTGTGTGTGTGTATGTGTGTGTGTGTGTGTGTGTGTGTGTGTGTGTATGTGTGTGTGTGTGTGTGTGTGTGTGTGTGTGTGTGTGTGTGTGTGTGTGTGAGTGAGAGTTTGTGTGTGTGTGTGTGTGTGTGTGTGTGTGTGTGTGTGTGTGTGTGTGTGTTATTTGTATATTATCTATAATGCATGCTGCTATATAGCTCCATGTCCACAAAGCCAAAAACAGTTAAACAAAAATCAATGAATTAGAAATTCCACATTTTATGCTATGACACTGGATTTGTTCGAATATGCATATTTTTGCAGCGCTTTCTGGATGCCCAGTTGTGACGGCAGACAGGACACATTCTGGCGTCAGGCGCACTCTTTCTTTGCATTCAGAGCATGTTTACAACGATAACGTTTGGGTGGAAACGACTAGCAATCCCCGAGAACACACATTTATCTTAGGATTCCACACGAATCCGTCTTCGGCTCGTCTTAAAAGTAATAATTTGTATCGATTGCAGCCCCGCGACACAATCCATACCAGCACACATACATTACAAACAGATAGTAGGTATTAAACGTCATAATTATACGTTGCGTAAGCCATGCATAATCATTAGCATGCCGAAGTATGAAGTAGGAGTTGTATATTTAGCGCAACACTTTAAATCCAGGAGTATCAACCCCATTGTTACCGTGGTAAACGCGTTCGTTAGGTGTGCTCGCTTTTACAATCGGAAAGACACCGGTTCGAACCCGACACGAAATTATCGATATCTTTTTGGCCCTTTTTTGTTTTTTTGTAACTTTTCACTTTACTACAACAATAAAAACATAAGCAGTAGATCATTCATTGACTTAAAATGATTTGGTATATAGTTATTATTTTGAGAACACATAAATAAAAAAAGATATTGGTTTCTTCTCAAGTTCGAACCGGTGTCCTTCCGATTGTGAAATCGAACGTATCTAACAAGCGCGTTTCCCAACTGAAATGTAGAAAGGGTCCGCCTGATGTCAGTATGTCTTATATTTGACTCCACGATACCATGAGATCACCTTGCTAATTAACCTTTATCTTTCCGCATGAATCACTATCCTGACGGGTTTTAAACCGAATTTATACTACAAATGTATTTGTATTTATTTTTTGATGTTGTCAAATGTTTCATACATACTTACTCTTTATCTATACATAGAAAATGAATGTTAGGTAATGCCTTTTTCTATTACCCTGTGTCCCGTCATAGTTGTAGACTATTGGCATTGGCCACTTGCGCAAGGGGAACTTTCTGAAGTTGAACATTTGGCGTTTTTGTCGACGTTTTTGTTGATCCTTCTGCGTCCACTACAAACATATACCATGAGATGCTAGATCGAGATTCACAATACGTCTTCCATCAGGGTAGGATTGTTGTTTATAGTCTGCGTCTACGTCTATTTTGATACTCTAAGTTTCGTGTACAGTTGGTATATCAGAGGTGAATGAGATGACAAATCGAGAGTAGTTTCTAGCGCCTCCTACACAACGCAGCGTAACGTTCGGCTAACCTCTAATTTCATCGAGGCCGCCGGTTTCTGATCCAGTGGATTCCATTCACCAATGGTGTCGTTCCTGTCATCCAACTGCTTATTCAGGGGATCCACTCCATCACGCTGGGGACAATCACGAGTGAAACTGATTTATATGTGCCTTGTGCATGCCCAAGAGGTACATTCAGAATTAAGATATTCTGACTTCTGAGATACGACAGACCAATTAACGAATAAACAAAGATTAGAAATGTGTACACGTTAGAGTGAACAAATAAACAATAATGAGTGAACTGATCAATGTTATAGGCAGGTAATAAAATGGTCAGGAGGAAGATAACCTGGTAAATGAATCATTAAGGGAAGATATAAAGAGAATATCACTACACGTGTACTCACCCCAACACGCGCAGATTCAAGGGCAATGACAGTGGTCAATAATAAACTCGCCGTAACCAGACGCATCAACATCCTGATGCTGCTTTGTCTCCGTGTGTCCTTCAGTTATTGCACTTCTGCATGCGTTTCTATATCAATCGTTACAATGTCATATGATGATTCAACGTGTTCCTATTTAAGCTGGAGTGGAGCCCATTTCATCCAGACTGACCGTGTCGTGAACTACCGATACCTCTCTGTCTCTAGGTCAATCAACGCTTTATGTTTTACTTTATATTCCTGTGTTACAACGCTTATGTGCAAATTATACTTTAGTGTTTATAAAGAGAGCAAATAAACAATATATATCGTTATTACGAGACGAAATAAATTATAGCTAATCTTAGTATCCGCACAAACCAATTTGTTTTCAATTTGGTCTCATTAATTTTAAACGAACAACACCAATAGAAGCCGCAGTAGCAGCAATAATAACGACTACGGTAAATATCCTGTGCATGATATCCAGTACACCCGCCCATGCAGTTAACATGCGCATTAACTGAGAAAATAATGGTAAAGTTCATTACACCATAATGCAATTTAAATTTGACTGCTCACATGATCAACGACGGGTCTTGTCTGCTGTATTTCGCCAAGTTCTATCCGTCGCGGGTCTTTCGTAAACTGGTTATTGGATGGCGAATGGCGAGGAATATATACGTGTAGCCACTACGGAAAGGACGGTTACCTTAATAGATAAATCAAACGAACATGTCTGTCGCCACCTGTGCCGATTGATCTTTTAGCAGCTGTCGAAAACTATGACGTATGAGAAAGCCATGTGAGATATTACCAGAGATGTACTAGAGGGTTTCTCATGCCGGGAAATACCCCGGAAAACCCGCACAACGTGGAAATGTACAGCGATTGACGACACGAAACATCTAGTTATGTGTGAAAATATCCATAGAATGTTTTATTTCCCGTATTTGCCTGCTTTGTGATAACTCAAATGTCTGACTTGAAGAAGATAGCATTTTTCAAGATGAAACTGTCACTTTTATTAACCCCGGACATTTCCCAGTTTAACAAAGTGTTGCTGATTCAGTCGGAACAAGTCTGAACAACAATGACATAAATGCTCAAAATACTGCGTCCAGGAGTGTTTTTATAAAGATACTTTGCTATCGGTGACTCTGAATTGGTGTCTGTGTATATGTGTGTCTGTTTGATTATGTATGTGTGATTATGTACGTGTTTGTGTGTGTGTGTGTGCGTGTGTGTGCGTGCGTGTGTGCGTGCGTGCGTGTGTGTGTGTGCGTGTGTGCGTGCGTGCATGTGCGAGTGCGTGTGCGTGTGCGTGTGCGTGTTCGTGTGCGTGTTCGTGTGCGTGTGCGTGTGCGTGTGCGTGTGCGTGTGCGTGTGCGTGTGCGTGTGCGTGTGCGTGCGTGCGTGTGTGTGACCATGTTGTTGTGCATATGTATGTGTTATTCTTGTAAAACAGTTGATTGTTTTGAAATTTGCATTAGAAATGTTGATAATATTGTAAAATACGAAGTTATCAGACGTACCACGTACCACGGCTTTAGTGTAAAGCACGAAGGTCGTATTTTAACATTATATGAGCGCGCTCGAACCAAATGCTACACAGGTGCGAACCATTTCGCTGAATAAAATGTTTGTTTTCATGTAACAGCAGGGATTAATGGCATACAGACAGCGGTAGAATATTCCCAAGGCACGCTGTATGTAATAACTCATTTAAGAAATCATATTGTACGTTAGGTTAATACATTGCGTTGACTGAAGAAGCGCATGTTAACTGAAAACTATTGTCTATGCATTGGTCTGTCCTCCAGTTGGCAAAGGTGCTTTCTTTGTAGCTGTGCAATAAATTCCCCATTGGAGTTAATTCCCCATTACAATTCAATCAACTGAAACTACAGCCACTTTTATTTAAAATGTTTAAACATAATTTGTTTGAAATATATTTCCATCCTAAATAAACAGCGGTGTCGTGCTCTAATGACGACTCTTGCCTGACCACAAATATGATTAGGCCTAATGATTATCTTTTTTGAGCATTGCTAATGATATCGGCTCTATAGAAATGTTATTATTATTACGACATTGCGGTGTTTATGTTATCAACAATTGTTGCCTTGCTTATTGGGAATGTTTTTCCTATACCCTTATTCCATTAGCAAGTTGTGCCTGCCGTTTCCACTCGGAATGTAGAAGTAATTTGTGATGATAAATTTTATTTTAGACAACACATTTGTCGAACACATTATTACCATATTTTTGATTTACGGCGTATTCGTGGATATTTGCCTCCAATTGCAAAAACTATTGAAACTGCGCTAGTAACTGATAGATTTGGTTATTGTCATTCGCTTTTTCATAATATAATACTATTAAGGTTATCACAAACCTACAATGTGTTCATAATTACTTAGCAAGGCTTGTGACTACGTCTCCACGTTTTGCTCGTTCTAAACCGCTTTTAAAGTCTCCGCATTAGCTTCCTGTCCAATATCGTATCATCCTTAAGATATTACTATTACTTACCAGGCACTCTCCTGTACGCAGCCATTGTATTTACATTATTTGCTTACTCCTGTAAAAAAAAACTGTTCAACTTCAATCATCTAGTTCTGATTTACGTTTTGTTTGTCCCTAAAATTACTACTAGCAGTGGGACTAAGGCTTTTTCGCCTACTCTTTGGAATATGCTTCCATCTAGTGTTAAATCAGTTGAAAATATTGCTAAAATCCGCCGTCATTTACAGACATACATTTACTACCTTGTCTATCTACAATCTCTTCCTGACGTACCAGTCTGTGTGGTGACAAATGGATTGGTTCATTGTCTCTGAGTTCAATCAACCCTTTTGTATTGATGCGCCTCTGAGCTTGGTTTCTAAGGATTTAGGAGCAATGGAAGCTACCTAATTGATCTTGTTATTATTGACTGTCAACATTGCCAACTGAATGTGAATTAAACCGCAAAAACCTAGCATTTTTCGATTCCATTGTGTTGTTCAGTGGATAGAGTTGATACAAATATCCTTCCGATTGAGGGACTTCAATGTTCGAAAAGCATAAACTACTTATGCCTATTGAGTTTAAGATAATTCTCATTTAGTGTAGTATTATTTATTTCGATGTCGAATACAGACATACAATGTATACACATTTTGGATGATAGACTTGCTATATTGCGATAAACAATCAAAAGACGGGTTCTGTCTTTAAAGCCACACTTGGTCTTTACAGCTAGACTCTCTTCACGGCGAAGTCACGCAGCCGGGCGAGGATTGATTAAGCAAGATTACCTCAGCAGTGGCTCCACTCATCATGTCATCATATATATATATATATATATATATATATATATATATATATATATATATATATATATATATATATATATATATATATATATATAATATTTATATATTTTATATAATATATTTATATATATTTATATATATATATATATATATATATATATATATATATATATATAATATTTATATATTTTATATAATATATTTATATATATATATATATATATATATATATATATATATATATATATATATATGTATGTATGTATGTATATGTATATATATATATATATATATATATATATATATATATATATATATACACACGTAATTTTCGCGCATACCCAGAAGCTCAACAATCGTAGTTAATTTCATATCCGGTATATGTCGAACATTTGTTAAATAAAATTATATTAATCTAACGTGCAGTCTGGTTTCCGAAGTTAGTTATTATTAGACACCCGACATGCCTTGAGAACATTCTAGCGCTGATAAATCGCACTCCATTAAACCCTGCTGTTACATGGAAACAAACATTTTATTCAGTACAATTAATCGCACCTGTATATCACTTGGTTCGAGCGTGTACATGATTATAATGTGGAAATACGACGTTCGTACTTTACACGTTAACACTGGTAGACTGTATGCATGCTGGCTGATAGTTTTGCCCACTAAGCTGTGTTTAAATTAACATTGTTGCATGTAGGTGATGAGTCCCACAGGCTGTATGCAATAGATCATCACAGTCACACGACAGTCACACGACAGTCACACGACACTACAGCGACCTGCGACAGGCTGGTGCCTAGCCTACACTAAACAAACGAAACAATGTTACACATCAAGATATCTACTACATAAACTAGTTACGTAGGTTACATTTATTTGAATATTGCGACTGTGCAAATGGTATGTGAATGAAGATTATGAAGTCACACTATCATTTACTGTTCAAACCTTTAATTCAAGTAAACTGATGGACACAATATTTAAGTGTTGGTGAATTTAAGGGGGTTTAACCATTCATTTGTATTGGTACGTGTTGGAACAATGCATGCCGCTTATTAGGATTATTATTATTAATATTATTATTCTTAGCTTGTTAATGCGCGATCTATTACATATATAGGTGGAAGTTACCATTACTGGACTATTTACATCTTATGGACATAGCGTCTTCGCTCGCTACCTAGCCGGGCACTACGCGACGGTTGTCGTTACGCCGCGCAGCGCGAGCTGTTGCCACGCACCATGCACAGCCGCCGCACGCCGCCACCCGTCGAGGGCTGATAGCCGGGCACAGCCCGTCGTTCGCCGACGCCGGATCGAGCCCGATCACGGGAACATTATTATTATTTCTTTAACTTGTTAATACGCTGTATTATACATGTATGGGTAAATTTTACCAATTACACGATTAGCCTGCCAGCTACTAGGCAATTTCCTTTTTCAAAATTATTCCTTTGGACAAAAAGCCTTCAATAGCAATTTAGACAAAAAAGGATGTCAGCCTGCCATATTATCATTATTTATAATATATGGAGGCTGATGTCTTCAAAATTAAGACTCTTGACATGGTAGGATATATCTTATAATCTGCGTCATCTCATTGAACATTTCATGCCATTGTGATGGAGCCAGGCCAGCGAAGGTAGACCCCGGAGGGGGGTCCTTAGCTGGCCCCATCGCTCTGCCACTAGCGAGGTTGAAATGCCCCCAAGCTACCGCACAACAATAGTTTCTCCCTCATCAGTCACCACGAATAGGATAAGTGGGGAGGTAAACTCCCGCACATCCGTCTCATTCGCAGCAGAGTACAGATAAATATATGCCATGATGAGAGCCTTGCCAATCAAAATTAAATACCCCGGTTTAAAATGAAAAATTATAATTTTGGAAAAATTAATTATAAAATTTTATAAAAATTATGGAACATTGTCTACTAGAAGCTACAGGCGAGTGATACAAACCCATGTAAGCAGCACCAAGTTATACACCACATTATATGCCGGTACCTTTGTTAATACGCTATTTGCGACTTTATTGTGTACATATACACCCGTTTGTTTATTCGGGCATTACGATTTTTACCTTGTACATATGTGATGCGCTGAATAAACAGTCTAAAGACAAAAACAAAACAAAACAACACACAGAAATAATGTATGCCGCTAAAAATGAAAATAACAGACGAAATTAATCGGCTACATTATATGATATCAAAAGTGAGGTGGGATATTTCCAAAATTGCTCCCTTGCTGAAGCGTGGGTGGAACGCGTCCTCTGTGTCCCCAACCGATCGACGCCCATACTCATGGGAGAATCTTAACTACATAAATAACTATGATTCTATATTTATATGTTACAAATAAAACATACACATTATGTTGCAATGCCATTTTATTATTAACATCGTTGTTATAATAATGCATCGTTTTCAAAGACGTTATCGTAGACTCTTAACTAAATATAAAATTGTCGTGATATATTGGTCTGCTACTATATTACCATAATTTGTAATCGGCTGCATTTCCTTTTCAATATTGTTTACATAATATATATAACATCTGTAAATGACTGTCATTGGCGTAAAGTTCTTTACATAAGTCTTTATAGCCACAACTCTAGTAAACAGTCATACTATTTTATATGTATGTTAACACATTTCCTATATGGAAGTCAAACAAACATCGTTGTTCACTTAAGACAAATCACCATAAAGTCAATATATTTTTGCGTGTTCGTGTGTACAGGGCAACCGGAAGTTGACGTCATTCAGTGTTATCAAACCTAGTGTTAAGCCAGCTTGTAGCAAAGTTTGAAGCCCTTCATATAATGTACAGGAACGTCATTTGTATACATGTTATTTATCTTGAAGATTGGATATTCAGCATTGAATATCACCATCATCTTGTTGTTTTCTGACGTTAGTGTATCTTTTCCGTTGAACTTGGGAATATAACCCGGGTTACAGCAAAACCTGGGCGATAAAATCAGAGGTAAACAAAGCTGGATTAACATATATTCAAATATATATGGAGTCCCGTGAGTTAATCATTTGATTTCATTGTATTATATAGCGCCATAGAAATTTGCAAATGAACAAAACACTACTTATCTTATTAAATATAATAATCTAGTTATTTCTCTCTTGGCAAACGTAGACATAGAAACATATGAGTGAAATGAGGCTTAGGTCCTATATATTAACTTCACTGATTTTATTTGAATAGAAATTTCCAATAGAAAAATCAGACCAATACATCGACAAGTCTACTCCAGAGTAATTTCAGCATTCAGGCACACCATGAAAGTAATTGTATATTATAACGTTTCTTGTCAATGTATAGTTGAAATGGTTAATAAGATACAACTGGTCGCTCACCTTGGTCCGCGGAGTGCCAAGTTTTTCTTGTACTTGATCTCGACCCACTGGAAACACGATGGGCCGTCGTAATAGCAGTAGGTGCTGAACCTGGGCCCGGCAAACCGAACCACGATCTTCCTTCCCGCGCGAGCCTACAAAACAGCTGGGGTTAAAACCAAAATAGATGCTTTCAACAGTACCGTTCTTAGTTATACTTATTGCGTGCTGGAAACTGACACCGAAGCTAGCATTCAAGCACAAAATCTTCCGTGACTTATGTTGACGGTATATTCGGGGAGAGTTTGGGACAACGAAGATCGTCAACGAGGAGTTGCAGCACAAAACAGATACAACATCGCTGGCTAAACTAAGGAAGAGACGGATCGGAGAATAGCTAGGATATGTCCGCCCAACACGTTCGTGCGTCCTGTTGATGACAGACCTACACAGGAAGACTGATGGCTGTCATCTGACTTGGCATCATGTCAGTAAACGAGCCACAGACAGGAAATGGACTGAGCGTGTGTGATATCGAGGGAGTGATTGAGCGAGCGAACGAGCGAACGAGTGAGTGAACGTCAAAATTAAGTAAATGTGAGTTATCTCAACAATGGTCATTGTAATACATATAAAAACAGTAAGTGTTGAAAGATGACATGTTTATCTGCCTACGCATGGACAAGAGTCTGTACCTTCAGGAGCCAGTTGCACTTGTCTCCGTGTCTGTAGGCGCCTTTGCCGTCGGCCTGGTTGTAGTTGCGGGTCCACAAGCACTTCTCCGTGCGAGAACGCACATATATGGTACTGGAACTGGTTGGACGACAACCTATGAAGCAAAACAGAAGTGAACGAAACGTACCAACGATGATACATGTATATTTACTAGCTATTAGCACAGGTGTCTTACACGTGGTACGCCTACGAGCGCACTGAATGAGGTTACTAAAACGTGTTTGTGTACTTGCATTTGTTTTATGCGAGTGAGTGAGCGTGCATTCGTGCGTTCGCGCGGTGAAATTGTGTGCATATTCGAATGTTATGTGTTTTGATTTAGTATTACTTGTGCCATCTGTAAAAAGAAAGTGGTTTTGCTTGCAGTAGACTATTATCCTAATCGAATGTAATGAATATTTCTAATTACAATACGACTCATGCGAAATGTTCGAGACAACTTCGTCCAATAATTAGTGGTATCGTTTTTAAAAATACCTTCGCAGTTTCATATAATAATAATAAAGGACTTCTTTTGCGCCAATATCCTCGAAGATCAAGCTCAGTGGCGCGACAAAACCAAGGGATTAAGCAAACTCGTAATCGTAAAACAATGCGTGAGTCGTCAATGGATGGATGAATAAGCTAGGACGCTAAGGAGGATAGGCAACATTAAACATATATTGAACAGGACAACCGAGCGACTATGCAGTAAAACGTGACTCTACCTCCGTTGGCGGGGGCTGGTCGGTGACACTGTCTTCTGCCGAAACCTTCCGGACACTTGCATTTGCGGCAGTTGTTCGGGTCTCGGTAGCCGCCCCTGTAGCAGCGCACGTGCGGCTTCACTCCGGCGCACTTGTCTGCGGCAAAACGGACTCGCATCAGACGCGACAACACGACGTTCTGATGTGGCGAAGTAGATAGTTAACTGTAGTGTTTGTTGCTAGAGCATTATAAGGGTAATAAGCAAATAGTGCGTCTTCGACATGCAGTGGCAATTACGAGTGTATAATGTCAATGGTTCGAGGAGCAACACGACGTGTCCTATGTCAATAAACATAATGCATGTTTCCAAGAAGAGTGTGCGGCAGGTGTGTGTTACTGAGTTGGTGTATGACGTCCAGTAGCGACTGACCTTTGCAGTAGGCAAGATTGGCGAGCTTGGCATCAAAGAAGGACAGACCGACTCGCTGGCCAATCGTCTTCAGGTACAGCGGGTTTTTCGGCTTGAGTGAACGAAGACGTCCAATGCTCAGTTCCTGCACAAGGTGTTAACACGTTTTACAATTTGGTTTCGTTATTTTACGTTATTCTACGTTTTGACGTTTAGCACTATTATTGTATGTGTCATTAGTTTGGTTGCCATCCCGTACTATATGCGGGGGTTTCCTTGATTGATCAACGTAATATTGTATTGCTATAATATCGACACTGATTTGGTGATTAAATCGATTTTTTCCATCGATGCGTACCGTTGCAGCATAGTGCATCACCGATCCGTAGTCGTATGGAACGCTCAAGACGATGTCGACCAAAGTCTTATTGAGTTTCAAAAAGTTGTCCCTGAAATACGGATAGATGTACGAGTTGTTCACCGTCACGTAGTCGTCGCGGTCCGGGCGCACGTGCTCGTGCCAAAAGCCAATCGCGTGGCCGATTTCATGGACGACAACGCCAACCTGCACGGAGAGACGCAGAATGTCATTGGACGATGTATACATTGTGTACATTCCCAATTGTTTTTAAACGAGACGAGTACTACGAGTGGCATTGTCATCATGAAGCTACGACAGGGTAGTAATGAACATGGATCAGTCATGTCAACATTAACAACTACACTTGACAGAGACAGATAAATTGTGATAACGCATGGTAATAATTTCGGCACAGTCACATTAATTTTGAAGTGTTTATTTAATTAACTGTAATGCTAGTTGGATAATGTTTCAGTGCTGTAATTCTCAAGCAATAACATTCATGTTAATCAACCAAGAAACGTTATGATACCTTCGCAGCATTAATATTCGGTGACATAACAAACAGGCGACACACATACCCACTGGGTGCAATATTCGGACCTGAGATTTATCTGTTGTGGAAAAGCAACCGACTTCTTCACTCGCCCGACAAAGGAAGAGCACCTGGAAATAACAAATTTAGGCCTACATAGTGCAACATGGTCTCAATTCTTGCATTTCCGCGGTGGGTCACATTTGTACGTCAATAATTAGGCGTCATTAGTTGAACACGATTTCGTATTGGAATTTGGAGGATGAAAGAGGAGTGTCACGCATAAACACATTTACAAATGAATTAAACT
>OZ024855.1:56906434-56918934 GCA_964017155.1 Oasisia sp. SBJ-2009 | reverse complement strand
ACGTTAAATAAAATGTTATATTATGTTCCTTTGACGAATGTACATACAATTATCAGCCAGCATGCATGGAGTCTACCACTGCTAACGTATAAAGCACGAATGTCATATTTCAACATTATATGAGCGCGCACGCACAAAGTGATACACATATGTGAACCATTTTACTGTTCCAAAATGTTTGTTTTCCTGTAACAGCAGGGTTAAATCGGGTACGAGTTGTCGGCGTTAGTATGTTCCCAAGGCAGGTGATATGTAATAACTCACGTCGGAAATCACGCTGTACTTTAAATAATATATTATGTGCAATATTACAAGAAATAATAGTATTACTTTTACTTGGAATCTCGATAAGACAAAGGCTTTCGTATCCACATTCCTTTCATAATTCTAGTCGGCAATCTTGTTAAATCTTGTCTTGCTAAACTTTGACTGGTGCCCAGTAACTGAAAACTACGAACAATGAATAGGTAGTACACAACCGTCACAAATCATTAAAAGGCGTTTACATATTTAAATGCTAAGATATAATGCCAATTGTTCTCCTGTTTCAGTAGTGCGTATCCTCCCGGTACCACCATCACGAGCGCGCCCTCCTCTTTCCTCTCTCCTCTCTCTCTCTCTCTCTCTCTCTCTCTCTCCTCTCTCGTTCTGTCTGCCTGTTTGTTTGCCTCTCTGTCTCTGTCTCTGTCTCTGTCTCTGTCTCTGTCTCTGTCTCTGTCTCTGTCTCTGTCTCTGTCTCTGTCTCTGTCTCTGTCTCTGTCTCTGTCTCTGTCTCTGTCTCTGTCTCTGTCTCTGTCTCTGTCTCTGTCTCTGTCTCTGTCTCTGTCTCTGTCTCTGTCTCTGTCTCTGTCTCTGTCTCTGTCTCTGTCTCTGTCTCTGTCTCTGTCTCTGTCTCTGTCTCTGTCTCTGTCTCTGTCTCTGTCTCTGTCTCTGTCTCTGTCTCTGTCTCTGTCTCTGTCTCTGTCTCTGTCTCTGTCTCTGTCTCTGTCTCTGTCTCTGTCTCTGTCTCTGTCTCTGTCTCTGTCTCTGTCTCTGTCTCTGTCTCTGTCTCTGTCTCTGTCTCTGTCTCTGTCTCTGTCTCTGTCTCTGTCTCTGTCTCTGTCTCTGTCTCTGTCTCTGTCTCTGTCTCTGTCTCTGTCTCTGTCTCTGTCTCTGTCTCTGTCTCTGTCTCTGTCTCTGTCTCTGTCTCTGTCTCTGTCTCTGTCTCTGTCTCTGTCTCTGTCTCTGTCTCTGTCTCTGTCTCTGTCTCTGTCTCTGTCTCTGTCTCTGTCTCTGTCTCTGTCTCTGTCTCTGTCTCTGTCTCTGTCTCTGTCTCTGTCTCTGTCTCTGTCTCTGTCTCTGTCTCTGTCTCTGTCTCTGTCTCTGTCTCTGTCTCTGTCTCTGTCTCTGTCTCTGTCTCTGTCTCTGTCTCTGTCTCTGTCTCTGTCTCTGTCTCTGTCTCTGTCTCTGTCTCTGTCTCTGTCTCTGTCTCTGTCTCTGTCTCTGTCTCTGTCTCTGTCTCTGCCTCTGCCTCTGCCTCTGCCTCTGCTTCTGTCTCTCTGTCTCTCTGTCTCTCTGTCTCTCTGTCTCTCTGTCTCTCTGTCTCTCTGTCTCTCTGTCTCTCTGTCTCTCTGTCTCTCTGTCTCTCTGTCTCTCTGTCTCTCTGTCTCTCTGTCTCTCTGTCTCTCTGTCTCTCTGTCTCTCTGTCTCTCTGTCTCTCTGTCTCTCTGTCTCTCTGTCTCTCTGTCTCTCTGTCTCTCTGTCTCTCTGTCTCTCTGTCTCTCTGTCTCTCTGTCTCTCTGTCTCTCTGTCTCTCTGTCTCTCTGTCTCTCTGACTCTCTGTCTCTCTGTCTCTCTGTCTCTCTGTCTCTCTGTCTCTCTGTCTCTATGTCTCTCTGTCTCTCTGTCTCTCTGTCTCTCTGTCTCTCTGTCTCTCTGTCTCTCTGTCTCTCTGTCTCTCTGTCTCTCTGTCTCTCTGTCTCTCTGTCTCTCTGTCTCTCTGTCTCTCTGTCTCTCTGTCTCTCTGTCTCTCTGTCTCTCTGTCTCTCTGTCTCTCTGTCTCTCTGTCTCTCTGTCTCTCTGTCTCTCTGTCTCTCTGTCTCTCTGTCTCTCTGTCTCTCTGTCTCTCTGTCTCTCTGTCTCTCTGTCTCTCTGTCTCTCTGTCTCTCTGTCTCTCTGTCTCTCTGTCTCTCTGTCTCTCTGTCTCTCTGTCTCTCTGTCTCTCTGTCTCTCTGTCTCTCTGTCTCTCTGTCTCTCTGTCTCTCTGTCTCTCTGTCTCTCTGTCTCTCTGTCTCTCTGTCTCTCTGTCTCTCTGTCTCTCTGTCTCTCTGTCTCTCTGTCTCTCTGTCTCTCTGTCTCTCTGTCTCTCTGTCTCTCTGTCTCTCTGTCTCTCTGTCTCTCTGTCTCTCTGTCTCTCTGTCTCTCTGTCTCTCTGTCTCTCTGTCTCTCTGTCTCTCTGTCTCTCTGTCTCTCTGTCTCTCTGTCTCTCTGTCTCTCTGTCTCTCTGTCTCTCTGTCTCTCTGTCTCTCTGTCTCTCTGTCTCTCTGTCTCTCTGTCTCTCTGTCTCTCTGTCTCTCTGTCTCTCTGTCTCTCTGTCTCTCTGTCTCTCTGTCTCTCTGTCTCTCTGTCTTTCAACATTGTATATAGGAGACATTATATGAGACATCATGCGACTCACCTGCGACTCACCAGTATATATATTTATTTTAAGGAAGGCAAGTATATCTGCTTGACGGCAGTAGAATCAGATCCCATGACCTTTTTTCATTACGTATTATGGCCGAGAATGTACCTCAAAGGTTGTATATACATGTGAATCAAGTGACCTGAATGAATGTTGATATCAGTCTGCAGTGAGACACGATTTCTTTATGGACATAGCACAGCTGCTTGGACTCCGGTAAAGCCAGCTGTTACCTGATATAAAACGTTTCCCCGTGAAATGGTTAACGCTTTTATATTTGTTTGATTTATCATGGTGTTTAGGACGAACATTTATAAAAATGACGCGCTATAGTATTAAAATAACATGTGTTTATTTTATACGTTTACATTCGGTTGACATTTGCCACCTTCTCGTGGTTCGAACGAACTATTATTATAGTTGTTCTGTGCACCTGCTAAACAATGATCCATAGGGAAATATATATATATGAATGTGGGTGTGGGTGTATGAGTGTGTGTGTGTGCGTGTGCGTGTGCGTGTGCGTGTGCGTGTGCGTGTGCGTGTGCGTGTGCGTGTGCGTGTGCGTGTGCGTGTGCGTGTGCGTGTGCGTGTGCGTGTGCGTGCGTGTGTGTGTGTGTTCAATAGTACACAGCCATTCCTCTTTTTTTCAGAGAAAATATTGAAATGTATCGTTCTCACATTCTTTCGATAGTAAATTTACACGTCAATGCATGTGGGTAGGGTGCATATTAAAATACTTTATTCCTTCCGGGTTCGGGCATTTATGGTGGTTGTAGTAATTGGCCTAATGTCACGACAATGGTAATTTTATGTTGTTCGTGAACAGAGATGTGGCGGATGTTGGGCAGTTATTGAAATATTCCTAGGTACAAGCCATTATATTGTTAATATAACATCAGTAACAAAACTATTCATGACCAACGTATCCACAGACATTAGGAAAATCAATTTACTTGTTTAATGAAACCTATGCTATAGCAAGAGTGTACGGCGCGAAATCACCCATTGAGGAAGTAATTAAACAGTCGTTTAATTTTGATTTCGTAGAGGTGTGATTAAGCCAGTGTAAGATTACTAGTATGTATTGGACATGTACATTATATGGAGAAGTCATGTATTTTGTTAAATGCAATGTCACTGCACATAGTAACTACAGTAATGTTTACCCCACCATCAACCCTGGTGATTTTGAATGTGAGTTTGTACTTTCTTATTTTATTACACAAATAAAATAAGACAACTATACGTTTAAAAGTAATTTTATAAGCGGCTATAACATTACATGATAATCCTCCGTACGCAGTATTCGCTTCGCTATACTGGTAAAAAATTGAAAACGGCACTCCAAAATGAGAGGAGACATAATGTGCATAAGTCTGCCTACATTCACCTAATCACAATAGTTTTTAATATGTATTGTCCATTGTGCATACGTGTCAGAACAGGATAAGTATAGTATTTTATTTCACGAATGACAACAAGTAGTAAATATTATTTATTTTCGAGATACACACACACACACACACACACACACACACACACACACACACACACACACACACACACACACACACACACACACACACACACACACACACACACACACACACACACACACACACTGTATAACTACGGAATGGTTGCTATTGATTAATTTGACAAAAGAATGTATTTTTCCATTTTAACAAATATAGATATACACCCGTATACCCATGACTTGGCATTAATTATAAACATTGAGTCATGTCGCCGTTAATAGGAAAAATATGCAATAAGAATAAAGTGGATTGCAAGACAACAGAGTGATCATACAATAATTATAACACATCGGTTATCTAAACATCAGTCACATTTCGACAAATGTTATCAAACACGTTTTGTTACAAAATAATGAAACAATCACGTCGCGTTACAAATAACACTCGAACCGGGTGTTGCTACAGACGGCAATCATAGCTCTCGTTTGCGTTGCCGGAAGTTCAGATGCGCATGACCGGAACTCATGAGAGGTAATTGTCTACAAAGCATACTGCTGACGCCATTCTTATTGTGAGGCCAGCCTGTAGCACAGCTTGAATCCCTTCCCGTTGTAAACAGAAACGTTTCTCGAACTGTCCTTGACGACGAGTGGATATTCGGCGTTGAATATCACCATCATCCTGTTCCCTTCTGACGTCAGTTTACCCTTGCCGTTGAAATCTGGCACTCCCTTGTTACAACAGAACCTGGACGAAAAAGAAAGTAAAACATAGGTAAGTTTGTATACTGATGGTTATCCGGTCCACAGGACTGCTTAAAGCATAACAATAATAGTAGCGCAATATAGTAGGACATGTTATTACTATAATTTGATAGCAAGGATAGCATAGATGGTAACTGTGTGTGGTGGGTATGTGTGTGTATTTTTGTGCGTGCGTACGTGCGTGCGTGTCTGCTGTTTATACGATTAGTACACCTGGGGCATTCCACTTCTAGTATATTTGGCGCACTCGAGGATATGCACCTAACATGAAACAATGACACTGGTGTTCTACGGGCGCAGAAACCGATATGCTTAATGTAAAGTAGGGACACCTAGCGACCGTTACCTATTGTCACGTTGCGTAGGATGGCACTTGCTATATTAATAAGTTATTACATCAATGTTCTATTTGGACATGGAATGGCGCCAAAACATGGAGTTGTTCTTACACAATTCCACCATTACTATTCCTGAAAAAGGATGGAATGGTCCTCTTGTCCTGTCGCTCACCTTGGTCCGCGAAGCATCAGGTCTTTCTTGTACTTGATCTCGACCCACTGAGAACATGACGGACCTTCCTCACAGTAGGTCCCGAATCTCGGGCCGGCAAACCTTACTTCAATCTTCCGGTGCCGTTTAGCCTAGAACATGCCGTGAAACTCCCCAATGAACTCATACCACTACCAGTGTCGAGCCACACACACACGATGTATACTGCCCCAAAGACACAACATATATCCACATAATATATGTTTTGTTGTCTTAACGATTCTGACCCCACAAACCATATTCGTAGGCCTACTTACGTGTATCGTTGCTATGGTGGCATCCAGTAATACAGGCACTGGGTGAATATGTAACCAGTTACTGATAAAGGGACTTGTTACAGGTTACATCTACCATCTTTTCGAAGTTTGGGTAATTTCATTTACCACATACTGCCTTTTCGTTTTGAAAACTGATAGCCCATTATCTGGTGTCTACGTTAGGCAGCGAACAACATCCAACAAATACGATACATTACATACTAACAATACAATACAAATACGATACATTACCTAATTTTAACTGACCTATGTGATAATCATAGTAAGGCATATTTATATATGACACTAGTAGGGTAGCCTATATCGAACTAACAATTCTTACTAGTACCTTGTTTTGGAACAAAACATTATGAGGAAGTGCGACAGTTAGCGGATATGGCTACGTCCACAGAAGAGAGAAACAACCACTACCTGGGATCATCTACAGAATTACCAGTCCCTGGGAATGTAAAAGAGGAAGATTATCAAAAAGACGACGCAAAAAACATATAATTAATGGGGCTGAAGGAGAACGCGGAGAAAGACAGGAACAAGTGGCGACAATTCGTCCAAGGCGACTGAAGAATTATTTGACTTGGTCATCCACGAACGCACCTTCAGGAGCCAGTTGCACTTGTCTCCGTGTCTGTAGGCGCCCTCGCCGGCGGTCTGGTTGTAGTTGCGGGTCCACACACAACGTTCCCGGGAAGAACGCACGCGGAGGACGCCTGAACTCGTCGGACTACAGCCTGTTGACGGATGAACGCCGAAGAATATTGACAGTACGTACACGTAGATGGTAACACTAACGATAAACGAAAGAATGCCATTTTAGAATTGGCAACAATTATATTGGATAGGCCCATAGAGTGAATGATTTGGGAGTGTGTTTTTCAATTGCAAGCTCAAACAGCACTCCTTCCTTGAGGCTCCATTATGTATCTCCAAACACACCCGTTTTCATTTCCAACTGCATCCCATTTAAACCCCAACTGCACGTCCAAGTGCAACAACTTTGAGATTTCCGAGTGCATCTCTCTGGAGAAATCCAGCGGAATTCGCTTCCCTCGAGCGGAAACCTTGTTTCCTCAGCGGGGAAGGAGGTGCGTATGAACATCGCAGCCACGTGTAATATAGGGGTCTTTTGTCATATTTCTGAAAGTATTCGAAGCTATTAAACCAAGAGTAATAATGTACTTAATTCTACTAAGCATGGTAATCAAACATCAACACATTAAGGTATCTAACAAGCTCAAGTTAGAACTCTGTGTAGAGTGTTTACAAATTAATCGTAGCTATACCTCCAGACACGCGAGCTAGATGGCGACATCGTCTTCCGCCGAAACCGTCCGGACACTTGCACCGCGAGCAGTCGTTTGGATCCCGGTAGCCGCCGTTGTAGCAGTGAACATGGGGCTCAACACCAACGCACTTGTCTGTGGTAAAATAGGCGTATGTCAGACGGGACAGCGACAAGGTACAACAGGAAGAAGACGATTCGACGGGAGAAACACAATGACGTATGGTCAGGCAATGCGACTTGGTCTATCGGAAGGACACTACGAGCTCCACGCCTACCTACCGTAATGTGAAAATAGACAGGTTGATCAATTCGTCAAAGGAATATAATGTTAAATTTAATTTAACGGTTTTATAATTATATGTCGAGTAACAAGTTTAGGTAAACCATTCTTTACGGAACACACGTTTACGTTGTTATACCGTCTTACATTAAATATAATAATATGCATATAACGAGTCCGTATGGAAATCTTTAATTGTACACAACTGTACATGTGGAATCGAAGGCATAAAATCACATTTCAGGTGTGTAACTGACTCATTGATGACGGGTCATAACGGACAACTGATATGTCGATATGCGCTGTTGTCTTCAATTAAAAAGCAAACGCTCGTTCGTGCGTTAATATGCGAACGTAACATAACTATTGGTTCTATGTTTAATAAAACGACAAAAAACGTTAATACTGCAAACTCACACACACATATCACTCGCTCGCTCGCATGCACGCGCGAACGCACGCACGCACGCACGCACACACACACACACACACACACACACACACACACACACACACACACACACACACGAACCTTGTGACTCGGTTTCCTTTTGAACAATTGGCTTGTTCAAGGGAAGCGCCTTAAACTTGCGTTTACGTTTGTGTTGCTCGACACATAGTTGGGCCATCAAGAGCGTCGGCACAGAGTCTTGCAGTAAGATGTCCATTTTTGCAATGTGCTGCTGTGTCACCTACAAATACAAACAATGAGACTTGAGATGGAGGTCCGCTACATGTTCCATCAGTGCAGCATTGTTGTTTACCGTCTGCGTCCAGTCCATTAGAAATTAGCACAGTTGTGACAACAATTTGAATTTTCAGTTATAAAACATTTATGATGTCTTAATCATAGTGTGTAAAACGTGCTGGAACAATATTATGGAGGGGACCGTATATACTAAATATATTATTAAGTCAATAAGTAAATAACCACAATTATTTATCAATAAGTTAATTAAACTTCATAATTAATGTGTGGCATAGCGCACCGTTATACATAATTATATATTACAAATGTATTTATCAATACACGAAACAATTAAATTTGTTAATGCATTTGTTCTTGCATTGATAACATAATATTAGTTGAAAATCGAGGTTCCTATGGTTAATTTGGATTGTTGTTTATTCAGGGAGCTCAAGAAACCCTACTGGTCATCTTAATTTAAAACCATTTTTTTAAACCACAATGTCAACGGCAATTTCTACTGGAGTACTTATACGTTAACTACGATGCAGTGTCTCATCGTAAATTTACAGAATTTCGAAACTCAGTAGCTGAAATCACTGGTGTTTTGATACCTAATCAATTGGTATCGCAAAAGGAGTAGGATGACGCAATGAGATTACTTTCGTGTGCCTTTATAGCGCCTCCTGCGCACCGTAGCGTAACTTGCGGCTCACCTGTATCCCGAACTCTTCGAGTATCATCGTCTTACACTGCTTGACGAGATCAAATATCTTATCATAAAGCTCCTTCGACAAGCCATATCGTGACGTCGAGGCTGCCCGTTTCACAACCACTGCATTCCAGGCACCAGCGTTGCCGTTCCTGTAATGCTTCTTAAGAGGATCCGCTCCATCAAGCTGTTGGCAAACACGTGTGAAGGTGATTTATTTATACACTACGCATGTCAATAGACATATGCAACAATAACGTAGTCAGAATTGTTATGAGATTAAAAAAGGTCCACGAAATGAACAGGCAGGAATAAATATTTAGACGACCACGCGTGAAATTGTTTATATTTGTGCGGGAAAGGGAAACAGTCATTTACAAGTAACAGTGATGGGAAGAAGGAGGATGGAGTCATTAATTATCTGATGGAAGAATATACATAAAACACTACGCATGTACTCACCGTACGCTTATACTCAAGGGCGATGATACTGGTCAGTAACAAACTCGCCGTAACCAGACGGAGCAGCATCTTGTTGTTGCTTTGTCTCCGTGTGGTCTTCAGTTATCAAAGTAGCATACACTATTGCGTTTCTGTATAAATCATTACAATATTATATGATTTTGATGCGTTTTCTATTCAATTACGATATATATTATATATATGTACGATATATATATATATATATATATATATATATATATATATATATATAGTATATATATATTATATATATTGTATATATATATATATATATATATATATATATATATATATATATATATATATTTTATATATTATATATATATATATATATATATATATATATATATATATAGTTAATTGTGTATATACTTATAATTAAAAAGTAATAATAACATTACACAACCAATAACATACCTTTAATAAATAATAGTACTAAAACAAAGACAAGGGCAACGCCTTAAAAAAACACTCCACGTCCGTTGCAAAACGTCTTGGCAGCTGATGCAACGCAAGTGTGGGGCTTTATAGATCGAAGCTGTTGGCTATGTGAATCCATGACACGTTTCTCATATACCTAGTTGAAACCTTTTGCCAGCCCCAACACGCTGAAGGGACAAATAAGGGTAAATATTTCTTTCGAAATATATAGGAACACTGGAATTAACTCAACTTTTGCTCAAATTCAAAATGGTCGCAGCTGGAGTCGACTCCCCTTTCTTCCTAACTGACACATCGGTGCTTTAACGACCAGCCACTGCGCCTGTTTGTAGGTTAGTCATCGCTTTATGCTTTATTTTATACACCTGCTCCTCCGGACCTCACATTATTATGCTCTCGTGTTTGTTTTAAGGAGAATATATCAACAGTAGATATTGTTTTATGAGAAGAAATCAATCCTAAATAATCTCAACACATTCAAAGTGCAAAATGTAAAATTTGGTTACATGAACTTTAAACGAAGAACACCATAGTAGCAACAACATCAAAGCCTACGATAGTTATTCTGTACATACGGCTGTACTTATGAACGAGAATGTGTACTCATTGTCTTTACATATGCATTAACTGAGAAAATAATGTTTACTTACACTGCAGTCGTACTGAATTTGGAGCTGGTTTTCACTGGTTCAACGACGTGTCTCCGTCTGCCGTCTTCACCAGAATTCTGTCGGTCACTGGTCGTCCTGTAGAAGGACAGCGAATAGTGAAGAATTTATACGTGTAGCCACTGTGGAAATAACGCTTACTGTACATAGTAAATCACACGTGCAAATATATCGGCGCTTGTGCCGACTGAACTTTTAGTGGCTGTAAAAGAAAGAGCTGAATGCACAATGATGTATGAATTAACGTTACGAGAAGTTACTGGGAGGCGTCTCCATAAATATTACTCGTTCCCGGAAGCCCTCCAAAATCCCGCATTATATGGAAATTTATAGTGGATTATGACATGTAATATAAAGGTTTGTGTAAAAATAACTTAACCGTTCAAAGAACGAAGGCCACCCGCTCTGTCTGGCAAGGACTCCAGTGCATTACTGGCTACAAGCAAAAGCATTCAATCCCTGGCTTTGAATCAGCAACACCTGACAACTTTAACAACTTTTACGCCCGCTTCGACCGCCAGAATCTGACGACTACATCGGTCAGCCTCCCAGACCCTGCTGTGCCACTCCCTCCACCCTTCACTGTCCAAGAGCACGAGGTGAGGAAGCTACTCAGGCAACAGAGCAGTAGGAAAGCAGCTGGTCCGGACAACGTTTCCACATCAACTTTGAAATACTGCGCTAATGAATTAGCAACTGTATTTACAGACTTATTTAACGCCTCTCTCAATCTGCACACTGTTCCAGTCTGTTTTAAGGCAGCAAGCATAATTCCGGTACCAAAGAAGCCGAAAGCGACAGCGCTGAATGACTTCCGCCCCGTGGCTCTGACGTCAGTGGTGATGAAGGTGTTTGAGCGATTGGTACTGAGATATCTGAAGTCGGTCACCAACTCCATCATGGATTCGCTGCAGTTCGCGTACAGGGAGAACAGATGCACCGATGATGCTGTTGCATTGGCCCTGCATTTTGTAATGCAGCACTTGGATTATCCGAACACTTATGCGCGCATCCTCTTCGTTGACTACAGTTCTGCTTTCAATACGGTCATCCCTCAGCAGCTGTACGACAAACTTCATTTGCTGTCAATTGACCCATCAATGTGTTACTGGCTTCTGGACTTTTTACTACAGCGATCACAGGTTGTTAAGATGAACAGTATAGTTTCCAGCACTATTATCATGAACACGGGGACTCCTCAGGGATGTGTCCTCTCCCCACTGCTATATTCTCTGTTTACAAATGACTGTGTTTCACATCACTCTTCTGTACCATTGTTAAAGTTTGCTGATGACACCACATTAATAGGGCTGGTGTCGGACTCAGATGAGTCTGAATACCGCCATGAAGTTAGCAGCCTGGTGTCGTGGTGTGACACTAACAACCTACAACTGAATGCGTCCAAAACTAGAGAGATGATCGTAGATTTTAGGAAGAGAAAAAGCCCACTTGCTCCCATTATTGTTAACGGCGACTCTATCGAAAGGGTGGATTGTTTTAAATTTCTAGGCACCATAATATCAAATGACTTAACTTGGGAAAATAACACAGATGCTGTCGTCAAAAAGGCCCAACAAAGACTGTTCTTCCTGCGCCAACTAAAGAAGTTCGGGCTGAGGAGAGAAATTCTTGTTCAGTTTTATCGTTCTGCTATTGAGAGTATTCTTACATTCTCAATATGTGTATGGTTCGGCGGCATCAGCCAGCGCCAGAGGGGCAGGCTTGACAGAGTGGTGAAAACAGCTTCCAAAATTGTCGGTAGTGAACTCACCTCTCTAACAGCCATATATAAAGACAGATCCAAAAAAAGAGCAGGCAAAATTATCTCAGACCAAACTCACCCCGCCCATCATCTGTTCGAATTATTACCTTCAGGGAAACGCTATAGGTGCATCCGTACGAAAACAAATCGCTTTAGAAACAGTTTTTACCCGAGTGCCGTAGCAGCCTTATCAGGAGTGAAATATAGAACGTAGCTGTAAAGACCCTGGAAACTTGGCTGTTTTCGCCTCTCTGGCGGAATTGTTATTTTTCTGGTGCTGGTTGGTGTGGCTGAGCTGTACGCGTGTGGGGTGTGGGTGTACCTATTCTCAGTGGCGGATCGGTGGTGCTGAGCAACAATCTTATCTTCTCCTGAAATGTTAGCTTAACTTAATAATTGTATAAATATATATTTTTAAACAAAATTGGACGCATTCAATTGTAATTGTAA
>OZ024855.1:56883934-56901434 GCA_964017155.1 Oasisia sp. SBJ-2009 | reverse complement strand
AACCAAATGTTAAGACCGACGTTTACAAACATTGAAGGTCAATCCCTTCACTTATACCCCCGCAACAGTCGCCATGGGCCATACTGAATGAATATTATTCAGCCTGTGGGACGTGGCCGGTGTCTGGTAGAAGCAGAAGAAAATTACTCCCGTTTGATGTAAAATGAATTCCTCTTGAATAGGCGAATGCTATACTTTGGAGATCTCCAGTGGTGCAGTGTTGTAAAACTATGGATGGTGGTTTAGTAGTGCGTGTGCAGTGTTGTATAATTATGGGTGGTGGTTTGGTAGTGCGTGTGCAGCGTTATATAACTATGTATGGTGGTTTGGTAGTGCGTGTGCAGTGTTATATAACTATGTATGGTGGTTTGATAGTGCGTGTGCAGTGTTGTATAACTAAGAGTGGTGGTTTGATAGTGCGTGTACAGTGTTGTATAACTAAGAGTGGTGGTTTGGTAGTGCGTGTGCAGTGTTGCATAAACATGCGTGGTGAAACATACAAATAATTTATTATGTTTATAGCAACGAATAGCAATCCACTGTGTATCGCCAGCTGGTGTATTTTACCAGAATGTCACGAGAACGTAAATGCGCTCTGTTGACATAGTCAATTGTGCAATGCAGGATAATACGTCATAATCGTAGACCGAATCCTTAAAGCTGAATATGTGAATAATTATTGTATTTTAAACGTTGCTACAGCACGTGTTAAATGTGCGTTTTTGTCCGTGTCATTTTGTATCAGATTTATTACATCTGAATCCACATGCAGGTGCATTCAGTTCCGTGAATACAGGAGCCAGTTTATCAGACAGGAACAGCGTGCTGGTGGAGTGAAGACAGAGTTAAGGGGTCATGACAGAGTAACACTTCCTGTCTGGTTACCGTTGAAACATAGTCCCATAATATGTTTCTATTTTGATTTTTTTCAATATTCACATGCTGTGACATCAGTGCATTTCAGCAGTCAGATTTCCAGGTGTGATTGTGGAAGCTGTTGACAGTGAAGTGGAGCATTTTTAGCTGATTTGACAAAGCGGATGGGTACTTGGCAGTGATTTGGCTTGTTGACACTTCTGTTGTATTACTGCCTGCATTCATGTATAAATATTGACGGGTGTCACACATGGCGGCACATTATGAGAGAACGAAATATTGGAACTTGACTAAAGTCGACCAGCTTGTCAATTTGATGATGATAACAACAGCCAATAAGTGTTAGAAATTTCCTGCGTCTGGGTTTCTTATAATCCTACAAAACGCTAACATGGTGGCCAATGGGAAAGTTAACTGTGTCATGAGCCCTTAAACAGTTCCGTGAATACAGGAGCCAGTTTATCAAACAGGAACAGTGTGCTGGTGGAGTGAAGACAGAGTTAACCAGTTCCGTGAATGTAGAAGCCAGTTTGCCAGACAGGAACAGTGTGCTGGTGGAGTGAAGACAGAGTTAACCAGTTCCGTGAATGTAGAAGGAACAGTGTGCTGGTGGACTGAGGGAGTTGCACAGTTCCGCGAATACAGGAGCCAGTTATTCGGCGCAGTGCTTCAGTGTGGAGGAGGACACAATGTCAGCACCAGCCGCCGTCCTGCTGCTCTGCCGCTTGAAGGCCTTCCTCGCCTCGTGCTCCTGCGTTGTGAAGGGAGGAGGGAGAGGCACAGACGGTCAGAGGGGCTGATCGAGTGAGGCTATATGTTAAAGGGAAAAGGATTGAAAATAATCAGATATTAAGCGACGAAGGAAAACAGCTAACATTTGCCAAATAACGTACAATCGATATTATAAGTCAGTAGAAAGCAGGGCTAATTGCAGCGCTGCATTTGTGTCTTTATTTATTGATGTCGTTGCACCAGACGACATGTGTGCCTACCGTAGCCTACTGCTGCCTGACAGCATTTGTGTCTTCATTTATTGATGTCGTTGAAACAGACGGCAGGTGTCCCTACTTAGTCCTGGACCTGCCCTATAGGCCCGTAGACATTTCGGAGGTATCGAAGTTTGACTGTTGATTTGGGTAATATATACATATGGCTTTAATATTCTACTAGGTGGACATTTAAAAAACTGGGCATAACGTGGCGACGGCCATTTTTCAAAATGGCTGCCAAATTCAATATCCCCGTATCTTAATAAATACAACATGCAAAGCAATAATTGTGGTATGCCAATGTATGTTTCAGGAGACTCCAATTTCAAATATACAATTACTTGGCTCCTGTGGCATTTACTTCCGCCATATTTAAAGATGGCGGTCGTCAATACTAATGTCCCAATATCTCAAAAACTACGTCACCTAGAGCAATTTAGGGTGGTGGTGGATAGCGATATCAAATATGTTATTTGTTACCTTCAATAACATAACAATTCGCGCCATTTGTAAAGATGGCGTCTGTCAAAGCCCATTATGTCCGTATTTAAGAAATACGGTATTTAGATCCATCTTTCACCACATCTTAAGTGCTTCATGTCGTCGAAGGGTGTAGCAGATATACAGTGGAGACCTGTTGACCCACTGTTAACATTAGTTATAAGTTTGAGACGAGTTCAATGTCGTATATGATATGTTCCCTATTATCGCTCAGTATACATGAGATCATATGGCGAGACCATTAATCGATGTGTCATCTGTATATAACCAAATGCCAATATAATTCTGAATTTCATGTATGATTGAAAAGTGTCATCACCAGAACACATTACAGATGGAAAGGTGCATGTGAAAAACATGTTTATAGGTTAAAACCTGCATCACTCAGGCCAGGACTACCATCGATCTATATAGATTATCAGGTACTGAGCAGTCAAATTATGTTTTAAGCCAGGTGGAATTGCCTACGAGATATATCCCACTGTTATAACTATCCCAAAAGAGAAGTAGTAATGGGGTATATGTTTACAATAAGCCAAGGTTGCCTCATTGATTGAAGACATTTCTATTATATACCAACACACAAGTACATTACTCTAGCTATTATTATTTCAAACTTTTTTGTTTCTTGTCTTGCCATATTTCAGATAATTGAAAATAAACGTGGCCATGGACAAAAATACATAATAACTTGAGATATTTCACCTTCGGATTTTCAAGTCTGCTCCTGCCTCTCCTGAACTTAATGTATTATTTACATATTGGGCAAGACCGTCGAGCTACTTTATTGTGGGGAGACTAGCAGGAAACGTGTCAGTAACGTAGCAGAGCTCAAAATGACATTGTTAACACAATAATAATAACATTATCGGACCTGACTGCATTCAAGTATCACAATACCCATACATATGTTATAAACGATAAACTGGTATACGCAATCTCCGGCCTATTTAGGGGGAACCCAGGGTAACTGGTGAGATAAACAAACTATAAGAAGCAACCAACAATATTTCCATACGTAGCACAAGCTCTCCCCTACCAGGATCCGTGTTTATTCGGAATACATTGATTGTACCATATGTGGGAGTGATAGGATTCGAGAACAAACGAAAAAAGTGAGGGAAAAGTTCAGAATGTGTAAATACGAAAGCGCAGTGAAGTTTCTAGATGCAATTAGATTTTTTTTTAATGACGCATTTCTGAGATGCACATACGCCTGAAAGTGTATTTGCTGCTGACAGTCAGAAACTAAATATGGTCCTCCTCAAACTAAATCGTGGAGGCTTTGTCTCATTTATATCCTTTGTACAAAGATGGCTATGGGTTGACAGTTACTGAAATTAAGGATTTCATGTTCAGTTTAGCAGTTAGTTATGATACTGAGTTATACAACAAAGATGTAAACACAAATTTATTGGACAACTATAGTGAAATGACTGAGTTATGTCCTAGTTATCGAGTCGTAGAAAAGATACATTCTCAGAGAGGCTTTTGAAGGAAGTTGATTTCAAGATAGGTGAAAAATGGAGTGATGATTATGATGTGAAATAATCATGGGAAAACGTCAGATCAGTTGCTGACATTCTCGCAAACTCAACTCAGTTGCCTCTACCACATATTGCGCTATCAAATATTCAAGGGTGCAAAAAAGACGCCTGTCAACGTCTGATAATCTCCACACACGACTTAACAACATTCATTTCTCTCATCTTTGTTGCAGTACATTTTAAGCTAATATCCGATGAAAAGCATATTCCATGGGCACGTTGAATTGATAACTAGGACAGAACTGAATTGTATCATTATAGTTGTCCAATACACGCATCTTAGAATATCTGGACATGAAATCCTTAATTTCAATAACTGTCAACCCATAGCCGTCTTTGATCAGTGGATCTAAATAAGACAAAGCTTCCACGAACAAATCATGTTTAGGTTTAGTTTGAGGAGGACCATTATTTTGTTTGTATATGTATGTATGTATATGTATGTATGTATATGTATATGTATATGTATATGTATATGTATATGTATATGTATATGTATATGTATATGTATATGTATATGTATATGTATATGTATATGTATATGTATATGTATATGTATATGTATATGTATATGTATATGTATATGTATATGTATATGTATATGTATATGTATATGTATATGTATATGTATATGTATATGTATATGTATATGTATATGTATATGTATATGTATATGTATATGTATATGTATATGTATATGTATATGTATATGTATATGTATATGTATATGTATATGTATATGTATATGTATATGTATATGTATATGTATATGTATATGTATATGTATATGTATATGTATATGTATATGTATATGTATATGTATATGTATATGTATATGTATATGTATATGTATATGTATATGTATATGTATATGTATATGTATATGTATATGTATATGTATATGTATATGTATATGTATATGTATATGTATATGTATATGTATATGTATATGTATATGTATATGTATATGTATATGTATATGTATATGTATATGTATATGTATATGTATATGTATATGTATATGTATATGTATATGTATATGTATATGTATATGTATATGTATATGTATATGTATATGTATATGTATATGTATATGTATATGTATATGTATATGTATATGTATATGTATATGTATATGTATATGTATATGTATATGTATATGTATATGTATATGTATATGTATATGTATATGTATATGTATATGTATATGTATATGTATATGTATATGTATATGTATATGTATATGTATATGTATATGTATATGTATATGTATATGTATATGTATATGTATATGTATATGTATATGTATATGTATATGTATATGTATATGTATATGTATATGTATATGTATATGTATATGTATATGTATATGTATATGTATATGTATATGTATATGTATATGTATATGTATATGTATATGTATATGTATATGTATATGTATATGTATATGTATATGTATATGTATATGTATATGTATATGTATATGTATATGTATATGTATATGTATATGTATATGTATATGTATATGTATATGTATATGTATATGTATATGTATATGTATATGTATATGTATATGTATATGTATATGTATATGTATATGTATATGTATATGTATATGTATATGTATATGTATATGTATATGTATATGTATATGTATATGTATATGTATATGTATATGTATATGTATATGTATATGTATATGTATATGTATATGTATATGTATATGTATATGTATATGTATATGTATATGTATATGTATATGTATATGTATATATATATATATCAGCAAATACACTTTCAGACGTACTCAAGTATGCGCATCTAGCAAATACGTTATCTCATTGCATCCAGAAGGATTACACCACTTTCGTGATTAACAAGTAAGAACTTATCCATCACTCTTCCTTTTTAACCGAACCCTATCACTCCCACGTACATTGATTGTAATATGGTGCAATGTATGGTACAGTCAATGTAGTCCGGAAAAAACACGGATTCTGGTCTATGAGAGCTTGTGCTGCGTGTGTAAGGATTATGGATTGCTTCTTGTAGTTTATTTATCTCAACAATTACCTCCGGTTCCTCCAAAATTAATATGAGATTCCGTATATCAGTGCATCGTTTAAAACATGCAAACGTATTGTGATACTTGAATGCACAGTCATGCCCGTGAATCCCTAATACTGTGTTAAAAATGTCATCTTTGAGCTCAGCTACGTGACTGACACGTTTCCTGCTTGTCTCCCCACCATAAAGTGGCTCGACGGTCTTGCCCAATATGAAAATAATACATCAAGTTCAGAAGATGCAAGAGCAGACTTGAAAATTCGAATGTAAATATCTCAAGTTATTATGTATTTTTGTCTATGGCCACGTTTATTTTCAATCATCTGAAATATGGCAAGACAAGAAACAAAAAAGTTTGAAATAATAATAGCTAGAGTAATGTACTTGTGTGTTGGTATATAATAGAAATGTCTTCAATCAATGAGGCAACCTTGGCTTATTGTAAACAAATACCACATTACTAATTCTATTTTGGGATAGTTATAACAGTGGGGATATATCTCGTAGGCAATTACCACCTGGTTTAAAACATAATTTGACTGCTCAGTACCTGATAATCTATATAGATCGATGGTAGTCCTGGCCTGAGTGATGCAGGCTTTAACCTATAAACATGTTTTTCACATGCACCTTTCCACCTGTAATGTGTTCTGGTGATGACACTTTTCAAACATACATGAAATTCAGAATTATATTGGCATTTGGTTATATACAGATGACACATCGATTAATGGTCTCGCCATAATATATGATCTCATGTATACTGAGCGATAATAGGGAACATATCATATACGACATTGAACTCGTCTCAAGCTTATAACTAAAGTTAACAGTGGGTCAAACAGGTCTCCACTGTATATCTGCTACACCCTTCGACGACATGAAGCACTTAGGATGTGGTGAAAGATGGATCTAAATACCGTATTTCTTAAATACGGACATAATGGGCTTTGACAGACGCCATCTTTAAAAATGGCGCGAATTGTTATGTTATTGAAGGTAACAAATAACATATTTGATATCGCTATCCACCAAGCTATCCAACAACGTCAATTAAATTCTCTAGGTGACGTAGTTTTTGAGATATTTGGACATTTGTATTGACGACCGCCATCTTTAAAAATGGCGGAAATAAATGCCATAGGAGCCAAGTAGTTGTATATTTGAAATTGGAGTCTCCTGAAACATACATTGGCATACCACAATTATTGCTTTGCATGCCGTATTTATTAAGATACGGGGATATTGAATTTGGCAGCCATTTTGAAAAATGGCCGTCGCCACGTTATGCCCAGTTTTTGAAATTTCCACCTAGTAGAATATTAAAGCCATATGTATATATTACCCAAATCAACAGTCAAACTTCGATACCTCCAAAATGTCTACGGGCCTATAGGGCAGGTCCTGGACTAACTGGGGCGAACTGCTGGCTGACATCAGTGTAATGGCGTTGTTAACAGAGACATTGTGAAACATGTGGTATTAATATGTGATGCGAATGAATGTAGAGTCAGTGAAAGTGAGTGTCGTTGAACGTACTGAATGAAATCCACCTCCGAAATATTATTAATTTAGCCATAGCCATTAGGCACTTTGAAATTGATGACATGTTTATTGCCCTGTCAGCTCTTGGGCTGAAGTCAACGACAGAAGTGGAGAATTCCTAACTTAATCCTATTTGCATGATGACAAATTTCTTTGCGAAAGCGTAGAACTACGAAGGAGAGTCTTACGCGGGCATCGTTGTACCCTCTGAACTATGTGACTATGAATCAGGCAGCCAATTGTTCGTCCTCCGTTCCCCACAACCCTAATTGGTGGGCATGCCCTCCCCCTCTGGCTACGCCACTGATGTTGTGCTGCTAATTTATAATTACAATAACAGCGGTTATATGTTGCTATGTGTCCAATGCTGTCCATACATTGTATGTTGGTCGTTATCCGTCGTGCAGCAACCTTCGACTGCAATGCACGACCTGCATGAATACTTTATGTGTTGCAGCGTCACCCAATGTCGCCTTGCACAGGCCGGCGTATCAGAGCTCGTTATACAAAAGCGACGTGGCAGGCAAGGCGGTCGATGGCATCGCTAACATGAATTACGCCGCTGGTTCATGCACAGTCACTGAACCTTGCTTACACTGCCGGCCGTGGTGGGCTGTTGATCTGGGCACGGCGATGTCTGTTGTCGCCATTCTAATTGCCAACAGAAATGATGCCTTAAGTAGGTTATGTTACACAAAACAAAAACATTGTGCATGCTGTTTTATTGTAATTAACAACAACAATTAATCACTTGGATACTGCCTCACCTAAATCATGATAGCATGTTTCTTAATTATTTTATTTATTAGAATATACTTTATTAAACGTGTTCTTAAAATTATTATTCTGTTTTGGTTAACCCATACAAAAAGTTGTTTGCAACACAATTGTAACGTCCTTAAATATTATGTCTATTGTGGTTTTATAACTGTACACTTTATATGACTCTGTCCGTTTTGCCAATACAACATATACTACTACATATAATATAACTGAATAAATAACAATGTATCGTTTAGCTATTTGAATAAAGGTTGTTAGATTTAGTTGCTAAGTAAACATTACATAAAGAGTCCGCCAGTTGTTCAATGCATGCCTCTGGAACGTCTTATTTACCGTTCAGCTGATCGACTACACAACTTCACCGTTGGACTAACACATACACTGCCGACGAACGCAACACCTCCTAACGAACTGCCGCACCAAGTCTGTATCTTCTACGGGGGCATTTTCCCTGCAAAAACTCAGGGGTTGAACTGCACCAATGTCTCCAAGGGGCGCTATTTATTCGTTCAGATCGACGGTGATGGCAGGGAATGCTTGACATTGTGTGAACTGGAGGTATATTCTGGTAAGCACAACTGTTTGGTACACTAGATTTGTGTACAGCTAGATGTATTTGCAATAAGTACAGTGTAGTATTACTATTGTCCCTCCTTATTTCATATTCCCAGCCTTCAACCGGACTCGTTGGTATCGTCGCCTAGCGCCTAGTCTGTCTGTATGCGTGTGTGTATGTATGTGTGTGTACGCGCGCGCGTGTGCGTGTGCGCATGCGTCTGTTTGTGGGTGTGCGCATACGAGTGTGCGTGCGTTTGCGCGTGCGTATGTGTGTGTGTGTGTGTGTGCGTATGTGCGCGTGCGTGTGCGTATGTGTGCGTGCGTGTGTGCGTGTGCATGCGTGTGTGCTAAGGACTGAGCGCGGCGGTGAGTTTCTGCACACGACTGATTATGATGATGATGTTGTTGTTGTTGTTACTAGTAACAATGTCGAGAACGAGGGCGACGACAATGATGTTGTCAACTAATGCAATGCTTGACAAAAGCATAAGACATTGTCCGTTTTATTATGTAGATGGTATCGTCACACCTCATGACAATCGCCGTTTATCAATACATTTATGTGTAGTTTTCGCCACCTTCACACATTTCAACATGGCCGCCGATAGCGCTACACGCACGGAATGTGTTGCAGCGTCAGTGAACATCGCCCTGGGCAGGTCGGCCTTCCAGAGCTCAGAATACAGTGTAGAGACCATTCGGGCAGACCTAGCGATCGACGGCAACGAAGATGGCACCTGGTCCCTGACAACGTGCACAGCGACAGCCCACAACTGCGCTCCCAACGCCTGGTGGGCCGTCGACCTCGCATCGAAGATCTTCGTCTTCCAGATACAGATTGCAAACAGGGTCACATACTGTGAGTTATTGCTAAATAACATTAGTGTGTATTTGTGCGCCGTTGCATATTGATTGATATACTTGCATAATTAGTATTTTACCCAATCTGACGAAAATGGTTATTGCCAGTTTTACAACGATGTTAACTGTAAGGCATTTTTAACCATTCAACTGTTATTTGTTGTTGATAGTGACGATCTATTGCTACAAAACAATCACGGTTTATTTCGTTTGATTCCTGTATGACATGAGTATTACGTATATCTTATTCTTGTTATTAAAGGGATTCTTTGGGGGCCGAAAGTGATTTTTTCGTGTCTCAAATTATAATGAAAATGGATTCTTTAAGAAATTTAAACGTTTTGTAATGTACAAAATCTTGTTAATATTATTATGTAATTGTACGCCTTAATCTCATTACAAGCATATTTTATTAATCGCTAACAACCATGCCATATACAGAGAGCACCGGCGGATCGACTCAAAACTAAAGACAGTTATTTGGGACACGAGTGGGATTCTTTTTCGAAATATCATCATTGTCATTAGTGGGTAATAAAACATAATTATAATGAAATGAAAACATAGGTTTACATGACATGGTTATATTAATTAAAATAACTGTGTATTACAAAGAGTTTAATATTATCAAATAATTTGAGACACAACAAAATCCTTTTCGTGTCCCAACGAATCACTTTAACAATGTATCAGTAGCCATCTACGTTTATCCTTCATATGGCATTAACTAATGCAGACGCAGCGCTAAGAAATGTTATTTTAATGACACTTCTGCTTAGTGTTATTTCATGCGTTGCGTTATCTTTGTGAAACTTGGCGTTTCTCACGAAACCTGGACATCCAATGCATTGCCGGACGCAAACGTATTTAAATAATGTATGTGTTATATCTGTTCGTACAGCGGAACGTCTTCACGACTTCACCGTCGGCTTGACAAACATACGTCCGACAGCAACAACAGGCCCCGAGAACCTTCCTCACGTCGTCTGCTTCGAATACCCCGGCCCCTTCCCGGCGACCAAGAGGACCTTAACGTGCTCAAACCTCGCGAGAGGGCGCTACCTGTTCATCCAGCACAAAGGCACCGCTAGCGAAATCCTGACCCTGTGTGAGGTGGAAGTATACTGTAAGTGCAAAGGCATGGCGTGTACCGTTCACGTTTCTATGCTGCTATGATCCACCAGTGAATCCAGACATAGATCGCCCAGTGCTATATTGACATAGATTGCCCAGTTTAGTCTCGAATTTGATCCTCCAGTGCACTCTCCACACTGATATTCCAGTGTAGTTTGATCCTCTTCTGCAATATCGATATTGATCGACACAGATCCCACAACGTAGTGTCGATATTGACCCCCAGTGTATAGTGTACTCACTGTTATTTTCCTCCTTTCATCATCTTTTCAATGCACATCTCTAGACCATCTCTAAACTGATCTTCCCGTATCAACCAATCCTAGCTCGGCTGTCTTCAAACGCTGACATTTTGCGGTGTTATGTTCATACATTCGTCTCCGCTGCTCTTGAAGCATGCTGTGCTTTATCTTAGTTACCACCTGCCAGTGCCGAATGGATGTATTCGCGTTCGTTGTGTTGCAGCATCTGTGAACATGGCGTTGGACCAGCCGACCTACCAGTCGTCCATATCATCGGCTGGACACGCCGCATTGGCTGTAGACGGAATCGCGCACGGAGTGTTCCAGAAAGGGTCGTGCACACACACACAGTCCACGCCGAGTCCGTGGTGGGCCGTCGACCTCGGCACTCAACGGCTCGTGTCCGTGATACAGGTCGCTAACAGAGTGAACAGTCGTAAGTTCTCCTGAAGCTCTTATCACAACTTAACGTTGACGTAGTTAATGATCAAATGCAACGTGGAATATATGTTTCCGCAGCAACACGTCAACACGTGAGCACAGTTAATAGTATAGATGTTATCGCTGATATATATACATATATACACACATATATATATATATATATATATATATATATATATATATATATATATATATATATATATATATATATAAGGCACTGTTGATATATATATATATATATATATATATATATATATATATATATATATATATATATATATATATATATATATATATATATATATATATATATATATATATTGTCGAATGGGAATACTATTGTAGTATCATGCTCGCGCCAGTTACTGTAGGGCAAAGGTAATGGCCATTTGACCACTACATTCGCGTGTCCATTGTTTCGCTGGACAGCCTCTGTTGGCTCTTCCTGTAACGCCCTCAAAGTTCTTTGGCGATGTTTACCAACTCGTTGTTTGAACACAGCTTATGGAGACAACCAAGTTCATAGACTTGGTCGCGTGCTACTCACTAGATTGTTGGTATGTCTGTGTAATTAGTCTATGTATCATATTTATTAGTTGGTCAAACAAACTCACTCAATACAGTGTCAGTCCGTCTATGGCCATTGGCAAATGATCTAACTGGCCAAAATCACAATCAGATGTAGACTTCCGGCAAAACGGTGCCATTTTCCAGTTGCGTAGATTGAACTACGAACGATTTTGTGTGGATAGTATTGTAAGAGTTCGTCAAATTAGCTTAGGTCACAATATCATCAAACACATTTTGAGATGTTAAAACTCTTAATTATACACACAATTAACATTCATTGACTACACAAAACAAAACCGTGCAATGAAGAATTTAACTCGAGGATGTTAAATGCACTGGCAATTTATGCAACAAACTGCAGAGCCCGTGTTTCAGTCTTCCCCGAAAAAAGTAATTTGAAATAATAAATGTACAGCCGTCTGTATATTTCATATGATGTCATATTTCACCTCACTGACATCGTAGAACTCGTGCTTTATTGTGCAGATGGACGTCTTTGCAACTTCACGGTCGGCCTGACAAACACACTGCCGACGCCGACGAAAGGCCCGGACAAGTCGCCCCATGAAGAGTGTCTCTTCTACAGCGGCGTCTTTCCTGCCTCGCGACTCTCACTCACATGCAACAAGCCCACCTGGGGGCGCTTCTTGTTCATCCAGATTAACGCAAGTCAACAAGTCTTGACACTGTGTGAAGTGGAAGTATATTGTAAGTGTTTACGGTATCTTGAAATAATTGTACTGTGGCCACGTGGTTTGTAATGTACTGAATTGGATGTGATTACTGCAATGACGTATTGTGTTCTATTACTGAGTTGGGCATGATTACTGCAGTGACGTATCGTGTCCTCTTGCTGTGTTGAATATGACTACATGTTTTAGCGAACAGCATATATTCAGTGCAGCGTCCACACAAAAAAAGAAAATACATAAGTAGACGTGTAGTGTTAAAATACTACACTACAGTTCAACTAATTCGATGCTTTATGCAAATAAACGAACGTGTACAAGCGCTCTGTCGTGAGGTGGAAAATGCAATTTGTTTGGACGCATCTAGGAGTTCGAAGCTGATACAACATAGGATGAAAGCAGCCGTGTTGTATACGCGTTTACATGCATGTGACATTGGTGTCACGTGTACGCCTATATGCATTCAGTATTACTAACTTTGTTTTCACAACATTGACTAACCTGCTGATGTTAATTTGTAGATTACTTCGAAAAAGGCGTGATTGAGATGACGGGGTATCGCAATGACTACAACGTCGATGACGTCACTGACCTGAACAACGCCACCTGTCAACAAGTGACAACACCTGAGTCGGACGAGGCGTTTCGTCTCCGTGTCCACCTGCCGACCGCCCACAAACACGTGACTCTGACGGCCGTACTGGACGGGGGACAGTGCCTCGACTTCCCTGCCACGATGGTCTACACGGAGGGTGATCGCTCCGTGGTGGCCCCTTATCAAAACAACCCCGTCTTCTGCGACAACCAGCCCGGAAACTGCGTCTTCGAGTGCGACTGCAGCGACATGCCGTGTCAGTATCTGTACCTCGTCGTCCTCAGCGCCCCCTATCGTCGGCGAGACTTGTGCGAGATATTCGTGACATGGAAAGACGACTATATACCTCTACGGTAAACGTGAACATGCCGCCCACCACAGGAAACGTGGACTAATAGACTTACCTTTCGCAGCACCTAGTTTAATGATCGCTGTGATCAGTCTAAGTGACAACATCATTTTGCACCATACGACGTTAATTCGTATTCGTTGATTTGTACTACATCCAAGGGCCGTTATGCCCGAGGTTATCCAATATGATAAATAACATCGCGACTTTTGGGACAACACGAAATGCAGTTGCAAGAAAGCTATACAGGGCCAAACGGTTACATGAAATCAGATAGCGATGTAAGGCTGACAAAAGAGACATTTGACTAGAGACGATTGAAGAAGTATTTTGAAGGTGAATGCAACGCAATAAGTTGTCTGACTCAGTCACTGGTGAGACTATGCGTACGTTTTTATATGTGCACGGATGTGTGTGTGTGTGTGTGTGTGTGTGTGTGTGTGTGTGTGCCTGCGTGCGTGCGTGCGTGCGTGCGTGCGTGTGTTTGTGTGTGTTTCTGTGTGCGTATGCTGATGTGTGTGTGTGTGTGTGTGTGTGTGTGTGTGTGTGTGTGTGTGCGTGCGTGCGTGCGTGGGTGCGTGCGCGCGCGTATCAAACATGCAGTGCGATGGAATTTACACCATTAACAAGGCAGTCTATTCATTGTATTCGATTGAATTGACTGAGCTGAACTCAACACATCGAATGGACCGTTGTCTAACCGGACCATTATTTACGTGGTTAATCGATTAACTTGATGATACTGGAATAATTAACCAGTCTTGTGTATTGAACGTTTTTTGTAATTATTTTATTTAATATCACGTGTTTGTGTGATAATATTGAAATGATAATCACTGTGTTATTTGAACGCTTGTATAGAATAATATGCATTTAATTATTCATGTATGTATGTGTGTGTATGTATGTATGTATGTATATATATATATATATATATATATATATATATATATATATATATATATATATATACAATGAATGTATGTATATACAAACACCACACATACACATATATACACCACACACAAACACAAACACACACACACACATACATACATACACATACATACACACACACACACACACACACACACACACACACACACACACACACACACACACACACACACACACACACACACACACACTAACAGATTATAGTTACATTTCCGGAAAAGAGTTGTGTTGGTGCATATTTAATTTTTGTAACAACTGGTGGAACACGTGACTAAACTGTATATGTGTGGCTTACTATTCCATATTACTGATATTACTGGCAGAGAAAGTGTTGGATCCGTATGCGAACGACCTGTATTGATACAGTAATTGCTGGATGGATGAATAGTGTGCAAATAGGTCGAGTTCGTATTTATTCCCATAAACACTGTGTTGTAATGTAATTTTTACATTCGTAACCTGTTCTATGGGCGCCCCTAAATCGTCTTTGTAGAGAAATGTGGTGTTGAACTAAATTGACTGATTGATTGATTGATTGATTGATTGATTGTTAAATTCTTTAAATGCCTGGCGTATCATTTACGTGGCATTAGCTATGCAGTGTTCTAGTTGAAAGTGTTCCAATAAATAGAGTACTCGTATAATATTTGTTGTGTGTTGACGTTTTTCGTATATCGGTTTTGCATACATTGTGCCATTGAGCGTACATTGGTGACTTCTCCAATTAATGTTTATGTCTAGTAACGTAGATGTTTAAATGGATTCTTTTAGACGTTTAACCCTTAGTAATGTATGCAATTTTAATATTGTTACTACAGTTATTTTAAGTAATTCTAAGCCTTTATTTCATTAGAATTATGTTTTGTTAACAACAAATGACCCTTACAACAAATCGAAAAAATTACTTCGTTTAAGCCGAGTATCTAGTTTGGGCTCCGCCCGTGCAATTCGTATATGGCATGGTCATGAATATGTGCTGCTATCCGCCATACTTCAGGTTTTATGGCTCAAGAATACTTGTTCCGTATCGGTTTGTGTGACGTCAACGGTCTTTGTGTAGTTCACTGCGCATGCGTGAACACTCATTATACTCGGCAGCATGCTCAGTTGCCTAAACATAGGTTAATTATTCGCGTTTTTATGCAGAGAACACCCAAATTATGCTAAGTAGCAGAGAAAATTCATGTGGGACATCATCACGTTTTGATACACTGCATTTCGGATGTACATCAGCTTACTAAGAATCGTTTTAATAATGAATGTGCATATGCAATGTGGTAACGGAAACCAACTCGATTAGCGAGGCATGAACAAAATCTGAATTAGAACTGTTTGAACCTAATCCAGCTGTGGAAGGATGAAGTGTCGAAGTCCCTCTTCTTAGTTACTGTCCCAGAGTACAGAGGGAGTCGCTGGCACTGCCTCCAACAAACGCCCTGTTGACATGCAATAACGTTTGCAACTGTCGATGACACGAAGAATGAACTAGCCGAAGGAAGTAAATGGTCAGTGATTGTTCAAATGATATTGCAACAGTACAGGTGACAGGGAATTATTGCGTTGTGAAGCGAACCCGTTCATCTAGTTACGAGGACTGGCTTTACATCCCGGGATCTAACATCTGCCATACTAAAAGATGGGAAACATAAGTGTAAGCGCAATGAATAATGAAGAGTTAATATGTATGGATTGATTGTCCGGATTGTGAGATGTATACGTTTTAAACCGGTAAGTGTAAATCCATGATTAGACCCACCTGTGATGGCAAGCCAAACAAGCATATGAACTGCACTAGCAATAAACAGTGTTGGTTGGAATGTCATTGAGCGACATAACGCAGCTATGGAAACATGTCTGCACTGGCGATATAAGGATATCATACTTTATGAAAAAAATGCCGATCTACAAACTGATGACAAACTTGTGCTTGAAAACCAAGTCGATCTTCTGATCACAGTGTCTGAGCCTTCGTTCATTTGTAAAACGTAACGTAAACAGGAATAATTACATTTAAAAATGCAAATTCGGACAACAAGAATTTGAAGGCAAATGAATATTTCCGTGTAGCAGCACGAGGTTGCCTCCCATGTCTTAGCTTCAATCTGCTGCATGGATGACATCGACAGTCAGAAGGGTGCTAATTATTTCCGATAAGGTGGCAATATACGAATTATAGGATATAAAATGACGTGACGTGATTGTTGACTACGTAATCAATGCCAACGAGTGTCATTCTACGGCGCGTCATGGTTTCCGCAGTAGTGCATCAGTACATAAAACATGCGTTACGGAAATATAGTTCATAACTTTGACTCGGGTGAAGCCAGCTGTTGCTTGATATAAGGTTTTCTCTCCCTGAATTGTGTAACGTTTTTATATTTGTTTGATTTATTTTGCTGTTAGAACGAGCATTTATCAATGTAGAAGCGTCGTTATGGTATTAAAATATAACAAGTATATTACGTACGTTTAAATCTAGTTGACATTTGTGTGTATGCGTATGTGTGTGTGTGCGTGTGTGTGCGTGTGTGTATGTGCGTGTGCGTGTGTTCGTGCGTGCGTGTTTTATGAGCGCCTTTCTATTTGCAACTTCCGAGTAGAATTTGCTTAATAGATAGTGACATTTCTTAATTGTTCCTTGACAATTGTTAACACCCGCCCACTCCTCTTTTTCAGTTAAAATGTTGAAATGTATCGCAAACATTCTAACATTATCTGTATAGTCAACGTATACATTGATACATGTATGTAGGGTGCATAAAAAAATGCCTTTACCCCGTCCAGGAGATGGGC
>OZ024855.1:56878934-56881434 GCA_964017155.1 Oasisia sp. SBJ-2009 | reverse complement strand
GTAAAGGTATGTGTTTAATTGGCTGCGTAATTTAGCAATATCTTCAATTCATCTAA
Organism: Oasisia sp. SBJ-2009; assembly: GCA_964017155.1. NCBI lineage: Eukaryota > Metazoa > Annelida > Polychaeta > Sabellida > Siboglinidae > Oasisia > Oasisia sp. SBJ-2009. The sequence continues at coordinate 56,881,378 of OZ024855.1, read as the reverse complement.
CTCTAGAAGGAAGCATATTCCAAAGAGTATATGCAGCTACAGAAAATGCCCTAGTCACAATATTGGTATTGCCTTTAGGGACAAATATTTAATCAGAACTATATGGTCGAAGCTGGACAGGTTTTCTTTCTTACAAATAAGCAATGAATATAAATACGGTGGTTGCTTACAGAAAATGCCTGGTACCTATTAGTACATATCTTCAAAATGATACGATATCGGACAGGAAACCAGTGCAGATAATTTAGATGAGCCATAGAACGATAAAACGTGGAGTCCCAGTCACAAACCTTACTGAGCAATTTTGAACAAATTTGTAATTGTGTGATATCCGAAAAAGGCAACTGTTTGACAAAGGAAATTACAATAGTCTAGTCTACTAGTGACTATCGCAGTCACAATATGTGAATCGTTGTTCTTTATTATTGTGTGACTACAAACTTTGTATGTATGTTTATTCACGCTTATAGTTGGTGTGGTAGCAACCAGTAATCCAGGAAATGGGAGCATGCTTAACCACTTGTTGGTTACTTGAACATGAACGAGGTTCCACTTCTCACCAACGGACAATTTCGTTTATTCTACAGTGCCTAGGTGTCTTTCGGAAAAACTTACCTTGTCTGGTGTATGTCTACGTTAGTGAACGTATCTAATCCACCATATTCGGTAAAATGTAACCTATCTAAGTCCAACACATTACAACTGTACCCTGAGAGTCGTAATACGGTATATCTGTAGCCCGACCGGAGTACTCTTGTCATCTACGTAGAAATACCAGAGTCCGCATTCCCCAGTGTAGAAAAGGTCTTGCTAGTCTACTACATTGGTTTCTGACTGAACGGTACCTTGAGGAGCCAGTTGCACTTGTCTCCGTGTCTGTAGGCGCCCTCGCCGTCGGTCTGGTTGTAGTTGCGGGTCCACACACAACGTTCCCGGGAAGAACGCACGCGGAGGACGCCTGAACTCGTCGGACTACAGCCTGTCAACGTGACAATGACCACGGATACTGATTGTAGCCTACACGTAAATAGTAACGCTAACGACAAACAAAAGTATTCAATTTTTAAGTTGGCCAATATAATGTTAGACAGACCCATGGAGTGGTGTTTTATACTCTGCCAAATAGACCTCCCTTGAGACATCACATCCGACCGCATACTTGAAACATCCAGCGGAACACGTTTCACTCTAGTGGGGTAGGGAAGGGGTGTATGTGCACATCGCAGTCATTTGGTACAGTAGGCCAAGTGTAATAGGAAATGGTGTGTGTGGGTGTGTGCGTGCGTGCGTGCGTGCGTGCGCGCGTGTGGGTATGCGTGTGCGTGTACTAATAATAGTGTATTTAATTCTAATAAGAATGGTTTTCAGATGTCAGCATACGAATATATCCAGTAAGCAGTGCTGCTTGCCTTGAACTTCATTTGGACTTCAGTGACAGATAATCGTACTCTCGATGAATAAACACATGGCGTAGTAGTAGTAATAATAATACTAATAATAATAATAAATGCATTTATATATCGCCGCATATCTAGCTCGCTCTGTCCGAAGGCGCTGTTACAAGAACATAAAAACAGGACTAGACAATTTCAAGATAAAAAAACGTAGTATCCAACTACATTATGATTATGAAACAAAGTTATATAAAAACACTATTTGTTTAAGATAATAAGAACAGCACATAAAAGTAATAAATAAATAAATCTTAAAAACAGCAAAATTAAATCGAGCGACGACATTAAACGAGAAACAAAGTTCAGGAATAAAAGGCTCGTTTGAACAAATACCTCCTGACACGCGAGCTAGATGGCGACATCGTCTTCCGCCGAAACCGTCCGGACACTTGCACCGCGAGCAGTCGTTTGGATCCCGGTAGCCGCCGTGGAAGCAGCGAATATTGCGCCTCACTCCGGCACACGTGTCTGTGGAGTCACAGTCGTTTGTCAGACATGATAGCGACAAAGCACAAGAAGAACAAGACGGGTGGACAGGAAATATACGGTGACGTACGGTCAGGTCATGTGACTTGGCTTATCATAGACGAATTACGAGGTGAACGCCTAGCTACGTTGTGACGATAACGTGAGAAACAGATTATGCGGCAAGGACGTTATAGGAACACAGTTGTTTAGTAAATTGTACTGTTTTATTATCTGTGAGATAAATTATTTATGTAACGGTTCTTTAGCGAACATGTCTTTTTATGTTATTGTATTATCTTATTATATACTAATTTATTCATATCCACATTCGCAGAAAACGGTTTGCGACATCCGAAGATATACATTTTGCTGTACTAGTAATAATAACGTGTGATTGATTGTTTAATTACACCAACTGTTTTGAATCTACATAGTAACCTCTGGAACAGGAGAGCGAGGTTTGGAGACCCCTTCAAAATACAAAACAAAAGTTCCAATAGCAACAGACCTGCGCAGTAGGCA